>ML388881.1:94985-109989 GCA_005239525.1 Nicotiana knightiana
CTTTAGTTTTGAGGTTTCTCCTACTTTGCAAGAGTTTTTCCCTTCTTTTTTTTCGTCGGGGTTCATCCTATTTGAATTTGTTCAATGTTTCCCTTTTTTATCCTTTTTTTTATTTTCCTTCGTATTTGTGGAAGTTTTCTCCTTCTTGTTGGATCCTCCTTTTGAATGGTGGAGTTTCCGCCTTCTTTTACTAAAGTCATATCTCTGATTGTCTTGGACTTTGCATCTTTGACTTTTCATGCTTGTCGCTTCACTTTGGTCTTAATCCAAAGTTACACGTTTTTAGTGCGCATAGGGAGGTTGGGCCAAGAGAGAGGTAGTGCTCTTAGGCACAAAAGGGTATAGGCTAAGATGCAGTTGTCCAAGAAAAAGGCTTAAGGCTCAAAGGGTGAATGCTAGGATTGATGTCAAATGGTAGACTAGGAAGGCTCAAACGAGTCAAAGAAGGCCTACGATTCTTTCCCAACCAAGTGTTACTCAGGATTTTTCCTCAACATACATTCATGCCAAGTTCTAGATCAACAATGCAATGCAATGAATTTTAATCTAGGCTCACCACACAATGCACATGAAACGATGAGGTCGGCATTGTTCTTACCGTAACTGTAAACACGTGAATTTCAAGCATCACTAAGGTATAGTTGAGAGGTACCACAAGAGTCTATGGTTTACCCGAAGTTGATCCTCTCCATCATACCACTTAAACAATTGTTCTTTCCCATGCACACTCCTAACTATATTGTTAGCAAGCAAGTCAATATTTGATGATTTTTCCTCTCTCTTTTTTTTCTATTTTTTATAAATAGGACCAAAGTCAAAGGAAATTTTCCCCTCTTATTTTTTATTTTTTTATTTTTGATAATGGGACCAAACTTGAGGAAGGATGCCTTTTTTTTGGATTTTTGGAGTTTGACTTAGCAACAATTTTTAAATGTTCGACTTAATAAAAAAAAAATTGTGATTTTTTGAAAAAATGAGACCGAACCCGAAGGTTGCCTACGTATCTCGTTGAATTGATAATCAGGTTAAGTGTAGTTCAGGAAGGGTGGAAAGAAAATAATTTTTTTAGATTTTCATTTTGTTTTTTCTTTAATTTTGACTTAATCAATTTTTGTGGTTTTTGATAAAGAGAATTGAATGTAAAATGGGCTTTGTGCGTACCGTTACAAAGCGCTATTGGAGCATTATATGTTAGACATGCTTTGTAGTTAACGTTTCGAAGTGATAGCGTAGCATTGAAGGTTAGACGGCCTTTGTAGTTACCATTCTGTATAGGAGCATGGATAGGAAAGTAAAATGACGCGTCGTGTACCGTTCCGTATTAGAGAATTGCTAGTAGGGTTGGGTACCATTCTATTTAGGAGCGCTAACAGAAAAGTAGATTGACGGGATGTTTTCCGTTCCATATAAGAGCATTGTTAGTACAGGGCTGAGTATCGTTCCATTTAGGAGCGGTGACATAAAAGTAAAGTGACGGGCTATGTACCGTTCTGTATAAGAACATAGTTAGTACGGGGCTGGGTACCATTCCATTTTGGAGCGCTGACAAGAAAGGTAAAATGACGAGCTATGTATCATTCGTATAGAAGCATTGTTAGTACGAGGCTAAGAATCGTTCCGTTTAGGAGCACTGGCAGAAAAGTAAAATGATGGGTTTTGTACCGTTCTGTATAAGAGCATTGATCGTATGAGGCTGGGTATCGTTCCGTTTAGGGGAGATGACATGAAAGTAAAATGACTGGTTGTGTACTGTTCTGTATAGAAGCATTGTGAGCACGGGGCTAGGTACCTTTCCGTTTAGGAGCGCTGGCATGAAAGTAAAATGATGGGTTGTGTACCGTTCCGTGTAAAAGAACTGTTAGATGGGCTGTGTACCATTCTGATGCGATATTTGAGCATAGACAGGAATGAAAATCTCTGCACGATGGGAGTGACAAGAAAGAAAATCTTCGCACGATGGAAGTATTTTTTTATTTTTAAAAAAAAATGATATCGAACCGGGGAAGAGTACTTGAGGGATGATTTTATTTATTTTTAAAAAATAAGATCGAACCCGAGAAGGGTACTTTATTGATGAATTTTTTTGATTTTTTGAAAATTAAGACCAAACCCGAAGGTTGCCTACGTATCTCGTCGAAACGAGAATCAGGTCAGGCCTAGTTCGGGAAGGTTAAGATAAAGGGGAGATGTTTCGGATTTTGAATTTCCTTAAGAAAAGAGGATGATATATTTTGGATTTTGATTTTGATTTCTCATGGAGATACTTCTAGAGAAGCAACTGAGGAAGATATATGTTTTTTTTTTACTTTTTGGAAATGATCTTTTTGCGAAGATCTTCGGTCAACTGTGACCCAAGTGGCCAGACTTGACCGATTCGCCTAGTTAAGGACGAGAAAAATCAAGCCCATTACAGGTTGCCTACGTATCATGACACGAGGTCAAGAATCAGGCATGCGTAGTTCGTGAAGATTGGACACAAAGGAAGATGTTTCGGATTTTTGAATTTCCTCAAAGACGAATTATGCGGGAATATATTTTTGGACTTTGATTTTCTTTGATGTCTATAGAAAGATTTTAAAACACCTGGGGAAGATATATATACATTTTTACATTTTTTCAGAGATGACATTTTCGCAGGATCTTGTCAATTGTGACCCAAGTGGCCTGAGTTGACCGACTCATCCAATTAAGGACGAGAAAGAACGGAACTATGAGGCGTTGCATATGTATCTTGACACAATGTCAAGAATCAAGTATGCGTAGTTCGTGAAGATTGGAGAGTATGAGGTATGAGTTTGAACACTTCTTTTACTATCATATTCTAGGCATTGCAACTAACTATATTAATTTCATCAAAGATATGTATGAAATGCAACGATATAGAAAAACTTGGAGCGATGCCTTGTTATACCCATGATTGGGTGTGGTATCTTTGGAGTTGAAGATCGTACCCCTCCAGAAGATGTGCCCCAGTTACTCTTTCGAATAGTTAACTCGATGCCCATGACTCCTTGCGAGACAGCTATTGTGGTTGTCTCCCAATTAACTGGAGGGATATTTTGTTGTGACCTTCCAGCTGTCCACAAGGACCTTTTGGTGATTTCCCCTAGCTAATATAGTGAGAGTAATGCCGTCACAAAATGATGGAATCAAGAATGGTAACTAAAACTCCCATGATTATTTGGTTGATGTTCCACAGTATCCTATGTCAGATGCTATTTCCCATGCAATCTCCATGATGGTAGACCTTTCGGTCGTCCACATGAATTATTTGAAGATCGTCCTTGTTTGACAATTGGGAACGAGGTTATGATCTGAATATAGAAAATTGGTGAGAGCAGCGAAGTCATGAAAAATTATTGAGTTCATTATAAAACTACTATTCCTCTGATTATCTGACTGATGCTCCACCAAGTCCAAGACCAGATGTTATCTCCCGCGAAGTGCACGAGAATATGTACCTGCAAAACTCAGTAGAGGAATGTTAGAGTCCCTCCAGAGCAATATTATAGAACTGAGAGGGTGCAAAGTTAGGTCGTGCACCCAGTGGTGTATCCGGTTGTGATCGGGAACACGATGTTGACATTCCATGATGGTACCAGAAATTATGTTATCCCTTCTGCATCCAAAGAAAAATTCTTAGTTCGAGGGAGGGAAATTGATTCGTGTTGACTTGAGGCTTCACTTTTTCTTCTTTGTTTGTCTGAGTCGTGCAATCATGAAACTTCTCAAAGTTTGAATAACAACTTGCCCCTCTAACACAGTGGGTTGACTTGTATTGAATCTTTGAATTTGGGAAGTGGGAGTGAACACCACGACTCCGTAGCCAGATGTTTGAAGAAAGGACTTTTATCCCATATTTTGGGTTTTAAGTCGAGTAAGGATTTGGGTAATACTGGTATGGTGTTTTAATATTTGGATTTTTACGGTGGATTTTGGTTGACGCTCTCAGAGATTGTTTGGCTTGAGAGCATCATTGCACTATTCCAAAAGAACTACCCCAGTTTCCAATGCTGAGCAAATCATTCTGACTTGTATGTGATTGTGTACGACTAAGAGTCGATATGAAAGTGATGGCAATATATAAGGCAGCACCAAAATCATGTGACAAAGAATATACAACACGACATCTGTGAAATAATGTACAACATAGGCATGTGTAAAAGAATATACAACATGGCCATGACAAAGAATATACAACTTGAAATATGCAACAAAGAATACACCACTTGAAGCGTGTGAAAAAGAATATACGGCTTGAAACACATGAAAAAGAATATATGACTTGAAGCATATGGCAAATAATATGTTGCTTGAAGCGCATGACAAAACAGCCTACTCGATGCATTCAATGAAGAATATACGACTAGAAGAAAAGAATATACATCTTAAAACAAAGAATATACAACTTGAAACAAGGAACATACAACTTGAAATATGTGATAGAAAGAATAGAAGTTGGAGTATCGGGGAACCTGTAATCCCTCAAGTAATTGATCAACTCCGTTGTGGTTAGAACTTGAAGTTTCCCCAGCAGAGTCGACATGTTGTTGTATCCTATTTTTCACAAGTCAAATAATGTACAAGTTATAGTACTCTACAAGGTTAATTATTGTTTAGAGTTGTCACCTAGTATTTAAGGTATACTAAGACACCTATACTACACTATATAGTGTACTTTTGATTATGGTCTACGAAACCATTGAGATTCTGAGTAAAGGTTAAAGTTATCTCGATGAGAAGGTGTTAGGCATCCATCAAAATCCACAAAATGTGATTCCTGCGGACTCGATCAAATAAGGGAGGAAAGGTTCAAATATGATTAGCAAATACTCACAACTATTACAAAGAATAAAAGAATGATTAAAGTGTACTAGAATGAAAAGTAACAATATTAAATATGTAATGAATTATGTGCAGATGAAGTATGCAAGTATTTTTGGTATTTTAAAAATGAAATAATTAAAATATATTGACTCGTATGAAACATATATAGAGTGGACAAAGAAATCATATTCCAAAAGATAAGCTGAGTGTAAGGTGAGTTCTAGATAAAGAATAGTAAAATATTTGACAAAATATATATGCAATAATAAGTACAAAGGATTATGTGATGACCCGAAAGGTCATCTTATGTTTTAGAATTCAATTCTATATCTTTAAGCTTTAAACACCTCATTATATCCCTCCTCGATTTGTGTGCACAGTCCGAGCGTGTTTTCGGAAAGCTGTTATGTTAAAAATTGAGAAAAATAAGAATTTTTAACTAAAAACTTCATTTGAGTTGACTTTGGTCAACACTTTGAGTAAATGGACACGGATTCATATTTTGACGGTCCTAGTGGGTCCGTACCGTGATTTGAGACTTGGGCATATGCCTGGAATCGAATTCGGAAGTCCCTAGCCCGAGATATCGGACTTTGTCAAAATTTGAAAGTTTTATAGGCTTAATGAATTTGAAATGTTTGATCAAAGTTTGACTTTTTGAATAACGGGTCTGTATTTTAGTTTCGGAACCCGGTATAGGTCCAATATCATATTTATGACTTGTCTGTGATATTTGGTGAAAAACGGAGTTGGTTTGACGTGATTCAGACGTCCGGTTGTGAAAATAGAGGTTTCAAAGTTTTCTTGAAAATTTCATTTGATTTGGTGTTCAATTCATAATTCTAGGTTTTATTTTGGCGATTTGATCATGCGAGCAAGTTTGTATGATGTTTTTGGACTTCTATGCAAATTTTGTTTAGAGCCCCGAGGGCTCGGGTGAATTTCGGATAGGCTACGTAGTGAATCTGAACTTGGAAGACATAGCAGATGGTGTATCAGATCTGCAGACTTCGCATTTGCGAGGTCTGGCTTACAAATTTGAGCCTCGCGTTTGCGTAGTGGCCATCACATTTTTGAGCAGTGGGGCTGGGAGAGGACCTTCGCAATTGTGAAGCTCATGGTCGCATTTGCGATCCTCACAACCCACATTTGCGAACACTGGTTCGCATTTGCGATGATAGCAGGCCTAGGACATTCTTCACATTTGCGAAGGATTGTTCGCATTTGCAGGTTCGCATTTGCAAACCCTAGGTCGCAAATACGATACCTGCAACTAACCAAAATGAGACTTAGACGAGATTTTGGTTCATTCTTCAAATTTCAAAACCTAAAACCTTAGAGGCGATTTTTCCAAGACTCATTTTTCCCCAAATCATCATGGGTAAGTGATCCTAACCTAGTTCCTTTCAATCTTTCACTACATTTCACCAGTTTTCAACCTAAAATCTAGAGTTTTCACGATGAAATTGGGGGTTTTTGGGTAGAAACTAGGGATTTGGTATATTGGGGATTTAGACCTTAAATTGAGGTCGGATTCCAAAACAAATTACATAACCGGGCTCGAGGGTGAATAATCGGGTTTTGATCCGAATTTCGGGTTTGGACCAAGCGGGCTCGAGTGTTGACTTTTGTTGACGTTTTAAAAAATGACCTAAATTGAATTCTTTACAATCATGAGTAGTTCCTAAGGCTTAAATTGAATCGTTTGGTTGGTAATTTGCTAGATTCTCTTGGTTTGGAGGCCTGTGTGAAAGGAAAAGCCGTGGTTGAGCTTTGAGTTTGGTTGTTGGAGCGAGGTAAGTGTCGTGGTTAACCTTGACTTGAGAGAATATGACTTGTTTGTCTATTTGCGACATGTTTAGATGTTGGGTACGACGTATATGTGAGGTGACGAGTACTTATGCGTTGTTGTCGGGTTAAAGCATGCGGGTGAGACTTGTTTTCTTGTTATTATTGCCTTCCTTGGTCATGTTATCCATGTTAGACTAGTATTATTAAATTGATCGTCCTTACCATGTTTACGGATCTTTGGTGATAATTGAGTATTAATTTCAAAGCTGAATATTGAAGTAAGGCTTGTTCTTGTTATTTCTATCTCCCTGTTGTTATTTTTCATTGCTTTATGATAAGGGAGAGTGTTAATGCACGAAGGGTGATGCCGTGTCGATTCTATTGATTTCTATGGTGAGGAAAGAGTAAAATCAAAAAGGGTGATGTCATGCCATATTGTGAGAGTAAAAGTACGAAGAGTGATGTTGTGCCATGTTATGAGAGCTAATGCACGAAGGGTGATACCGTGTTTTTTCTATTGATTTATATGGTGAGGTTGAGAGTAAAAGCACGAAGGGTGATGTCGTGCATTTTTTTTATTGTGTTTACTTGTTCTTATTGGTTCAAGGTATATTTTTTATTGTGTTTACTTGTTGTGATTCTCTATCTTGTATTCCCCTCAATATGCCCCCCTCCCTATATTACTTGTCTAACTTGTACTTGTCGTTATTTTTTATATATGTTGTTATCTGCACAGGTTATTTGGTAGGTGTCTTGTCTTAGCCTCATCACTACTTTGTCGAGGTTAGGCTCAACACTTATGAGTACATAGGGTCGGTTGTACTCATACTACACTTTGCGCTTCTTGTGAAGATTTTGGTACCATCCCTAGCTGATCGAGAGGTTAGCTGCTGGATTTGCTGTCAGGAGACCCAAGGTAGATCTGCTGGCATCCGCAGACCCTGGAGTCTCTTCCTAATTTTATCATTTACTGTTTTTTACTTCAAAATAGTGCATTCCTTTTTCAAACTATGTTTGTAGTAAATCATAGTAGCTTGTGAGTTGTGACTCCAGATCCTAAATGTTTCAGATGTTACAAGTTTATGTTATTACGCAAAGCTGTTTTAGTTTCTGTTTAGCTTAATCGTTCTTATTATTGAAAACATCCAAAGTTGGCATTAAGAACCCTCTAACATTGTCTTTCCTAGCAAGTAAAATGTTAGGCGTCATCACGGTCCTGACGGTGGAAATTTCGGGTCGTGGCAAGTTGGTACCAGAGCTTTAGGTTGTCTAGGTCTCACGAGCGAGCTTAGTAGAGTCTGGAGGATCAGTGCGGAGACGTTTGTAATTATCTTCTAGAGGCTATGAAGTATAGGAAAAAATTTCACTTTTATTCTTCTCTGTCGTGCGAGAACGCGTACCGAATCTTCAGCTGAGCAGCATCCAGAGCCTCCAGTGGAAGCTCCTACGAGGGGCAGAGGTTGCAGCTAAGGCCTTGCTAGAGGCCGAGGCAGGGGCAGGGCTCAGCCCAGACTGTTCCTGTCGGGCCAGCTCAGGTCCGGAGGGGTTCATTGCCACCCCAGTCTTCAGGATGCTTTGGTCTGTTTGGTGGGACTTATGGAGAGTGTGGCCTAGACTAGCGCATTTCCCATGGCACCAACCATCCCTTAGGATGGAGGAGTCGCAAAGACTCCTGCTACTCACACTCCGGAGCAGATGACTCTCTAGTATCAGACTCCAACAACTCATCCTGTCGGTGTAGTTCAGCCGGTTGTGGAAGCACATGCTGGTGATGTGCCAGCTATGTCTTCTGAGGCTTTATGGAGATTGGACAAGTTCACCAAGCTCTTTCCAGTTCACTTCATTGGTCCATCTTCAAAGGACCCCCATAATTATCTTGATAATTGTCATGAGGTGCTACAGAACATGGGGTCGATTTTGCTGCATTTTAGATGACTGGTTCCACCAAGAAATGGTGGAGAGATTATTTGTTGACCAGACCAGCTGGGTCGCCTGCTCTTACTTGAGACCAATTCTCTCAGCTCTTCCTAGAGAAGTTCCTCCCTATCACATTGAGAGAGGAGCATCATCGTCAGTTCGAGCGTCTCTAGTAGGCCAGTGTGATTGTTACTCAGTATGAGACCCGTTTTGTGGATTTGGACTGTCATGCTCTTCTTTTACCTCCTACCGAGAGAGAGAGGGTGAGGAGGTTTATTGAGGGACTTGCTCATCCTATCAGATTGAAGATGTATAAGGATAGTGGGAGTTGATTTCTTTTCAGGAGGCTGGGAGTGAGATTTCTTTTCAGGAGGCCACCAATGTCACTAGGCGAGTCGAGGTGGCTCTTGCTCACGGAGGTCAGGGGTCTGACAAGAGACCTCGTCATTCCAGTGGGTTTAGCGATGCCTCATTTGGAGGCAGGGTTACTTTTGGTAGAGGCCATCCTTCCAGGCCGTTTCATTCAGCACTCCATGCATCCCATGGTGGTCCAGGTGGTCGTGGCCCTCATATGCCTTCTATGATCAACTAGCCTACAGTGCACCACCAGCTCTTATTAGTGCACCTCCGCTCCATAGTTTTCAGGATGGTTACTCAGGTCGACAGGGTCAGTTTCATGGCCAACAGTCATAGCAGCTGAGGTCCTATTATACTTGTGGTAATCCGAGGCACATTGCTAGGTTTTTCCCTCGTGCATCGAGTAGTTCACAACATCAGAGTTCTCGTGCCATGGTCCTGGCATCGGGTGCTGCACCGCCCGCTCAGCCAGTTAGAGGTAGAGGTCAGGCAGCCAGAGGTGGTGGTCCAGCCATTAGAGGTGGAGGTCAGGCTGCTAGAGGTGGAGGCCAGCCAGGGGCCGTTCTAGAGATGTAGTTTAGAGTAGTGGGGCCCAGCCCCGGTGCTATGCTTTTCCAGCCATGTCGAAGGTTGAGTCATCTGACGTCATTATCACAGGCACTGTTTTAGTTTGTAGTAGAGATGCTTCAGTTCTATTCGATCCAGGTTCTACTTCGCCTATGTGTCATCCTCTTTTTCTTCATATTTGGTTGTGCCTCATGATTTTTTGAGTGCCCCTGTGTATGCGACAACACCTGTGGGGATGCTATAGTTGTAGATCGTGTTTATCGTTCGTGTGTGGTCACCATCGGGAGTCTTGAGACTAGTGTAGATCTTCTACTTCTTGATATGGTCAACTTTGATATCATTTTGGGTATGGATTGGCTATCACCTTATCATGCTATATTGTACTATCACGCTAAGACGGTGACCTTAGCCTTGCATGGTTGCCTCGATTAGAGTAGAGAGGGACTCCTGGCCATTCTACTAGCAGGGTTATCTCTTATATGAAGGCTCGGTGTATGGTCGAGAAGGGGTGTCTAGATTATTTGGCTTATGTTTGTGATTCTAGTGCAGAGGTTCCTTCCATGGATTCAGTACCAGTTATTCGTGAGTTTCCAGAGGTGTTTCCTATAGACCTGCCGAGGATGCCACCTGACAGAGATATTGATTTCTGTATTGATTTGGCTCCGGGACCTCAGCCCATATCCATTCCTCCATACCGCCTGGCCCCGCCAGAGTTGAAGGAATTGAAGGAACAATTGCAAGATTTTCTTGATAAGGGCTTAATTAGACCTAGTGTCTCGCCCTAGGGTGCACCTGTGTTGTTCGTGAAGAAGAAGGATGGATCGATGACGATATGCATAGATTATCGAAAGTTGAACAAAGTCACCATCAAGAACAAGTATCTATTGTCGAGGATTGATGACTTATTTGATCAACTTCATGGTGCCAAGGTGTTTTCAAATATTGATTTGAGGTCTGGCTACCATAAGTTGAGGATTAGGGCATCAGATGTCCCTAAGACATCTTTTCGGACATGGTACGGGTATTATTAGTTTCTAGTGATGTCCTTTGGGTTGACAAATGCCCAGCAACATTTATGGATTTGATGAACCTAGTGTTCAAGCCTTATTTGGACTCCTTTGTGATTGTATTTATTGATGATATCTTGATCTACTCCCGCATCTAAGAGGAGCACGAGCAGCATCTTAGGGTTGTAATTCAGACTCTGAGAGACCGCCGGTTGTGTGCTAAGTTTTTGAAGTGCGAGTTTTGGTTGGATTCAATTTCTTTATTGGGGCACGTTGTATTAGCAGAGGGCATTCTGGTAGATCCTAAAAAAATTGAGGCAGTTCAGAACTAGTATAGACCCACTCCAGCTACGAGATCAGGAGTTTCTTGGGTTTGGTGGGATTACCGTTGATTTGTGGAGGGGTTTTCATATATAGCAGTACCGTTGACCAGGTTGACCTAGAAGGGTGCCCTATTTAGATGGTCAGACGAGTGTGAGGCGAGCTTTCAGAAGCTCAAGACTGCTTTGACTACAGCACCGGTGTTGGTGTTGCCCACAAGTTCAGGATCTTATACGGTATATTGTGATGCGTCCTGTGTTGGGCTCGGTGCGGTATTGATGCAGGAGGGCAGGGTGGTTGCATACGCGTCATGGCATTTGAAGGTTCATGAGAAGAATACCCTTTCCACGATTTAGAGTTGGCAGTCATTGTTCATGCGCTGAAGATTTGGAGGCACTATCTTTACGGCGTGTCATGTAAGGTTTTCACGTATCATCGGAGCCTTTAGTATTTGTTCAAGAAAAAGGATCTCAATTTGAGGCAGAGGAGGTGGTTGGAGCTATTGAAAGACTATGATATCACCATCTTGTATCATCCCGGGAAGGTCAATATGGAGGCCGGCCCCTTTGTGAGCATGTGATTTTTCACCCACCATATACTCCTACAAAATTCAATAAAATAAATTAATTTCACAATTTTTTGTTGAATTTTAGTGTTAATTGTGAATTTATTTTGTATTGCATATTCATAATTCATCCTTTAAAATTATTTAAATTTGCGAAATTAGGCGCATCATTATTATCAAGAAATTATATATTCATTATTTGTAATTAATTGAATAAAATAACAAAACAGATGATGATTATTTGATGTAATGTAGTTTTAATAACTAATTGCTAAATTTAGTCATTTTTCCGAACAAATTGTGAAAATCGATTTTTCCTTTTAAAATATATGAGTGTCAAAATTAATTGTTTCACCTTCAATTTATTTACCAATCAATCTCTAATTAGACTGAATTAGAATTAATTAATACATTTTTTTGTGGAGTTTTAAGTCAATTTAAATTAATTAAGTAGTTTAGTTTAGTTTAAAAAGAGAATTAAATCGGACCTGGGCCAAGAAATACCCAGGCCCAAACCTATCTCTACACCCCATTTACTCAGGCCCAATCAACCAAACGCATGTCCAGCTCAGTCCTCCTCAAACGACCCCGTTTCATCCCTCGAGCCCCCTAGCCATTGGATCTTATTGATCCAAAGGTCCTGAACTAAGGACCACTACGCTATATAACTGTCCAAAGGTCCCCCCCTCTCGAACTGGAAGCCTCACACCCCATCCCATCCATCTCTCTCTCTTCGGTCTAACCCAAACCCTAGCCGCCCTAGGATTCCGCCGCTCGGAAGTCTCCTATCGGCGGCGGACCACCTTCAAACCACGCTAAATTAACACCAGATAATCACCTCGTCTCCCACTCGTCATATATCACCATAGTTTCCTCCAAACTAACCTAAAAATTCTTGAATCTTGGATCTAAGATCCAGAAACCCTAGTTTTTCTCTTTCAAGTTTAGTTCAAATTGTGGGGCCGTCTGAACCAGAGACTTTCATAAATCGATTTCTCTTGATGAGAGCAATCGATTTATGGTCGTCTAAGAAGTTCATTTATCCTATGGAATTTGGTTCAAATTCATGGCTATTTTCCCCAAAAAAAAAATAATTGGTAATACCTTTTCTGTTTTTCTTCTTCTACCTTCTTCTACGGTCATTTTTTTCTTACTTAGTTTACACGATTTAAGTAGTTGCAGTATTAGATCTTTCCCTATTTTTGTTTTTTTTTCTCTCTCCTGTCTGTACCGTTTGGTTAGGCTAATCGAAACATGCCAGATTTCATAAAATTTAGACTAATTTGGGTTAGTTTTTAGGTTTTGCTATATTGCATGACTGTTTTAGTACACATGTTTATGTTATCGTTTTCGTCAATGTTCTTGTTACTGTTTTAGGTCTAGGTCTTGTTTCTTTTTATTATTATTATTATTATTATTATTATTATTATTATTATTATTATTATTATTATTATTATTATTGTTTTCTTTCATTATTCATGAGTTGTCCCCCTGATTAGTTAGGCCCTGATTATAAGCATTGTTTTTGGTTAACCTTTTTCCAATTGATAACTAGGTTTCTTGACAACCATGATATCAGCATAGTTAGATTTGTTACTGTGTGTATGCGTGATTGTGTTTTCAATCTGCACTACCTCAACTTGTTAACATGTTATGCACATTCTTGACTATTTTGCAAACTTATTTAGTTGTTAGGATTTTCTGATAATCATTGATTGAAACTAGGAATGTTCAGCTTGATTGATTCATGTTAGGTCTTGCAAATGGTTTGTTTTCATTGTTTGCTCCCCTAAAATATGACTGCCTTTTGATTTAATGGCTCCATTATCTACTCAATTGTGTAGTCATTAGGGTAGTTAATTAACTGATTAGGTAATTCCTAAATAGGTGACTTATTGTCTAACAGTTAACCTAACAGAATTCCTAAAAATGATTCGCCCAAAATCCTAAAATGATCAAAATAAGTTAGTTCAGCTTTATAGAATTAATCATTCAATTGACTAGGATTAATAGATAAGCCTAATCTACACTTAATGAAATTGTCTAAACCAAATAATTCAATTAAACTACTGAGTTTAATTCATATGTTAGTCAATTTGGGTAAATTAATTAAGCCATGAGGAATCAGTCACACGTAATTAGTAAACCTAATTTAAAAATCCAAAGGGGTAAAATAATTAATCTAAGACCTTAATTGATCTAAGTCCTAGATAACTATTTAAGATCAGGTATTCAATCAACTAAGTCTAATATCAACCTAACGAGTCACTTGAATAAACATAATTCATAAACTTGGGAAAAATAATTAAACTAATTAAGCTAAGGGTTGGGTTTACAATTCATTAATGGTTAGTTGTCAAGTTAACCATTCAATTAGGATGATTAAGCTTAATTGTCCAAAATGAGTTAATCACAGTTAAGTCTAAATCCAAAACAATTCACCTAAGCCTACTCTCAAGATAATTCCAAATCAATTTCAGCTTCCTCAACCTAGTAAATAACTTAAGTTGATATTGATTATTAATTTAAATAACCTTAACCTTAGTTACCTAAAGGGTAATTCTAGGGTGTTTAAGGGGCAGTATAGGGTTTTAGCTAAAAGAAATCTTGGGTGTAACAACCCAAACACCTTCTAGAATAAGGAAATTATATTTTTGGGGTTACAAGGGTATTTTCTAAGGAGGAAGGTTCTAGAAGAGGGGCAGCTATCCCAAAGATAAGGTTGACAGCTGCCCTATGTACTATTTCAGCCTTTTGGATGAGGAATAGGCAAAGGCATATCTCATCCTTAAGCCTCCTATAAATAGACCCTCTTTGTGCAGATTCTGACCAGACTTTTTTTACTCTCCCTGACCATGCTGAAAGCATTTTAAAAGAACAGAAAAATCAGAGTATTGTCCCGATGCGAGGCTAGAATTCATGGTTTAACACGTTATATGCCTTACATTTTATGTGCGTTAATGATAAAAATATACTTTTTATGTGCATAATGGAGTCTATTTCATGTGTAGGTGAATTGGAGATGGAAACCGAGCTAAATGGATGCAAATACATCGAAAATACGCTCAAGAGGCGAGGAGGAGTGCACCGGGCTATAGCCGGGCGCCAGAGCTGGAACGCCTGACCCTGCCTGGCGTTAGCCAGGCGTTAGAGCTGAAACGCCTGCCTTAGCCTTGCGTTATCCAGGCGCCAGGGCCCAAACTCCAGGCCCCTTTTCCGGTCAATTCCGAGTTTTGAAGAGTTTAAGTGTTTTCCGATTGGAATAGAAGTCTCCTACACGTATAGGGTTTATCCCAAACATATAAATAGACCCCAAAACACAACTTGAAGAGATTCGGAAGGAGGAAGCCATTGAAGAGAAGTCAAACATCGATTTGTACAGCTTTTATTCATTACTTTGTAGTTTAATTATGCAAGTTATTTTGGATTTGATTCTTATGAACATGTTTAGCTAATTTCTTTAATCTAGGGTTTTGGTGGAACCAGTTGGGGGATGAACTTATTGTGTTATTAATATAGTTCTGATTGGTTGATTAATCTCTATTTGTTCAACTACGTTCTTGTTGTAGTTAATTGAATGGCCATCAATTAGCTGTTCCTATTTATTATGTATCTACTTGAGAGAGAGTGCATATTTAGGTAGTTGTTTGAA
>ML388884.1:0-12671 GCA_005239525.1 Nicotiana knightiana
TTAAGATTAGACCTAGAATTAATATTTATAGCAAAATAGTATAGAATTTGGGTGTGGTCAAAATTTAGTTGTTCACAGACTCAGTAATAACAGAAATAGCTAAGGAACTGAGTAGTAGTCACGAGCTAAATAAAACAGTCCAATTATTTTTTTTCACAATTTAAAAATAAACAGAAATAGATAGGTAAATTCCATAACTCTGTCAATGCCACAAAGAAATTTAATAGATAAATGCAGCAACCACACGAATAAATACTATCTCACAACAGCGTCACTTCTCCACTCATCACTCATCACTCGCACTTAGCACTCAACACTCAATACACTCAACTCCGGAGGGTCTCCCAAAGCCCAAGCTCTAGGCACGGACAACTCACGTACCATAATATGCTCTAAGCACGGACAACTCACGTGCCAAAATATGCTCTAAGCACGGACAGCTCACGTGCCATAATATCAATGTATGGATCCGCACGGATAGCTCACGTGCTACGCGGACAGCTCACGTGTTATGGTATCAATACCTGGACCCGCACGGACAGCTTACGTGCTATGTGGACAGCTCACGCGATATATTATTAATATCCTCACAACCAGGTCCTCATATCACTCAATCATCTAAGCACGGACAGCTCATGTGCCATAATATCAATACCTGGATCCGCACGGAACGCTCACGTGCTACGCGGATAGCTCATGCGCTATGGTATCAATATCTGAACCCGCACGGATAGCTCACGTGCTATGCGGATAGCTCACGCGCTATTATATTAATATCCTCACAACCAGGTCCTCATATCACTCAATCATGTACCTCACTAGCCTCACCATCATCAAAAAATAAGGGAACACATCCCACATCAAGTATCACAACATATTAACAAATAATAGAGACTGAGGTAAACATGTACAATACTTTCTATGACTGAGTACAAATAATATTAGCATGAATGAGCCTAAATGTGATCATGAAGGCAAACAAGTTCAACAACAAGTAAATGCATAAACACATATAATAGTTATTAGGCCTTACAGTCTCACGGGACGGACCAAGTCTCAATCCCTCGAGGTATACACTCACACGCCCGTCACCTAGCATGGGTATCACCTCCAAACAATCACATGATATCAAATTCTCCGGGTTTATACCTTCAAGGCCAGAGTTAAAACTGTTACTTACCTCAAACCGGCTAAAATCCTAGTCCACAATGCCTTTGCCTCTAGACTCGGCCTCCGATTGCTCAGAATCTAACCAAAATCAGATTTATATCATCAATATATACTAAGGAACAAAGCCCACTCAAAAATTATCAAATGTAAGCACACTTCCCAAAATTGGCCAAACCCGGCCCCCGGGCCAACGTCTCAAAATCCGACAACAATTACAAACTTACAAAGCTCATTCACTCACGAGTCCAACCATACCAAATTTATCAAAATCCAACCTCATTTGGTCCCTCAAATCCCCAAATCAAACCCGACCCTCAAATCTTCAATTAAAGTCTTCAACAAGCCCAATTCGCCCATACATATCCCTTTTATCCTTAATAGATTTCATCCTTGGCCTTTAAGCCCCAATCTAGATTTTATGAGTCAATAATTAATCATTATTAAGTTATTGAAGCACTAGAATCACCAACCATCCTAACAAGAATCAAAAAATTCAATATTCATCTTCTTTTCCATTCAAGAACAATAACTCACAATACCCATTTCAAGGACTAGCATAATTCTTCCACCAATTGGTACTTTCTACTTAACAATACATTCCAAATACTTAATCCATAGTTGTATTTAAATGTAGGGTGGAAAATTTACCTCTTGTAGATCAAACCCTAACTTGAACCGTTTTGAATGATTCTTGATGATTAGAGAAATTCCTATAAATTTCAATCCATGTAGATTTTAATACTACAATTAACTAGTGTTAATCCATTATAAACATATCATAAAACTCACCTTTGATGTGTATTTGGATTGAGGGTGCTCCACCTTCTCTCTAGAATCCAAAACTTAGCCCAAAAATGTTATCTTTTTCTCTCTTCCCGAAGCTCCCTTGATTTATAGAAAATGAGCTGTGTAGGCTGGCTGCGTAGCCTACGCAGATTGGCTACATAGCTTAACCCTCCCTTCACTTCCATGTTGATTTTGCCTACGCAATGGTGCGTAGGCTACGCAGACTCGCGTAGCTGTTCTGTCACCATTTAGTAAAAATGTCATAACTTCTTGTAGAAATATCCAATTGATGAACAGTTTGATGATCTGGAAACTAGACTCAAAGAGCTTTAATTTGATAGGTTATAGACCATATAACTCTTCATATATTGAGAGCTATTCTCGTTTAAAGTTAGATCTTGTGCAAACTCACTTGAAACTCACCTGAGGTCCTCGGGACCTCAACCAAACATGCCAACACATATCATAACCTTATTCAAACTTAGTTGAATCTTCGAAACACCCAAAAACAATTCCAAAACACCAAATTCACCTCGGATTCAAGCCTACAAACTTAGAAATTTTTAAATTCCACCAATGATGCCGAAATCACCCAAAACACGTCTGATTGACCTGGAAATTTGCACACACATCCAAAATGACACTGCGGACCTGCTCCCACTTTCATAATTCTATTCCGACCTAGATATAAAAAAGTAAACCCCCTGGTCAAACTTCCAAACTCAAATTTCTTATTTTCGCCATTTCAAGCCTAATTTAGCTACGGACCTCGAAGTAAATATCAGGACACACTCATAAGCCCAAAATCACCATACGGAGCTATTGGAATTTTAAAAAATCCATTCCGGGATCGTTTACTCAAAAATCAACTCTCCAGTCAACTCTTCAATGTAAGCTTCGAAGTGAGAATTTGTTTCTTTAATTTAAATTCCGAATCTTCCGAAAACTAAACTTGACCACAAACGCGAGTCATAATACATATTGCGAAGCTACTCAAGACCTTAAGTCACTGAATGGAGCATAAATTCTTAAAACGACAAGCCGGGTCATTACAACATTGAATTCCCAGAATTCAGCATTACCTTGTTCGGTATTTTGCCAGAACCATTGAGTTTACCGACCAAAGTTGGTCGGTAATGTTTAATTCTAATTATTTTAAATATATATATATATATATATATTTTTTTTTTTTCAGTTACCGACCAAATTTGGTTAGTTTTTTCTAATTTTAATAATTAATAAAAAAACATAATTTAGTTAAACCGACCAACTTTGGTCGGTAAAATTAAATTAATAAAATATGTTTCCGACCAAAGTTGGTCGTTAAGTAATTGAAATTGTCAGATGGTCGTTTTAAGCTACCGACCAACGTTGGTCGGTAATTTTGACCAACTTTGGTCGGTAAGCCATTCCGACCATCAAAACACCGTCCACACCCTAATGGTCGCGTTTTGGTCGGTAATTGGCCACAACCGACCAACCTTGGTCGGTTTTTAGCGTATTTCTAGTAGTGTTTTCTTCTACATGAAAAACACAAATAATGAGGGCAACTAATTGGTATAAGATTAACTTTGTTTCCTAGTGGTTCAAAGTTTGTTTAGGGGCAATTGTTTTGGTGGTGAGTTCAACAATTCTTCCGCTGCATTCACAGGTACGCTAATATTGTTCTCGCGCCGATATTATTAAACTTTCTTTGGTATCAGAGATGTTAGATATTGGGTTTGGGTCGCCCATATGGACTAACCCTACCCATTTAGAGGAGATAAAACCTAAAAGAGGTTACATAGGGAGTTAAAAAACAGACAAATAAAAGAAAAAGTTGTTGCACGTTAGAAAAATAATGGGAACGTGTGATTGTGTGAGCGATAGTTTTTTCTTGAAACCTCTATCTCTCCTTTATATATCTTTTTTCCTCAGTAGAGAAAAACTCGATGAAATGATTCTCCCTAAAGAAAGAAACACAGTGTGATAAACAAAAACAAGGTATTTAGTTCGTGAACAATAATTTCGTTTTCAAGAGAGACGAAATCGGATTTGGGCAATTGATAGGAACAGATTATGCGAAAAACTTCCGATGTTGTTAACAGGTATGCAAATTTGATGTCCCTGTTACTCGATTTTAATTATCATCAAGGATATACTAAATGTAGAATTAATATTATAATTAATTTACTTGAGTGTGTAATCACATGCATAAATTAACTGAAGTATATATTGACGAGTTAAACTTGTAATATTGTCTCTAATAACAGACATGGCATCGAAACGTATCATTGCTGACTTGAACAAGGGTGACAAACTGAATGGTGAAAATTATGACATTTGGAGTCGTAAGATGTGGTATGTACTCAAAGAACAAGATTTTCTTGAAAGTATTAACCATGTTATGAGTCATCCAGAGCAGGGTAACAATGCCCAACACATGGGGGATCTGGAAACTTACAATGTTTGGGATATAGGGGTACGACTGTGACTCGCCTTCGACAGCTGACAATCAAGTTTGACACGTACAAAAAGTGTTATGATTACGGTGTCAAGCAACATCTAAGGGTGATTTCAAATATGATTGCACAACTTAAAAGTGTTGGCCATGTTCTCTCAGATGAGCAGGAGGTTCAGACAGTGATTCGGTCTCTTCCCAATAGTTGGGAACATCTGAAAGTTAACTTGACCCACAATTATAGCATCAAAACTTTTGATGATGTTGCCCGTCATGTGGAGCTTGAAGACGAGCAGCTTGGTGCTGCTAAAAATGTACCTAATGCCTTTGTGGCCGAATAAAGTGGTACAAAGAGATCAAGCTTAAAGCACAAGAGAAACTGGAAAAATGACGGAAAGGGTAAGGAGCCCGGAGAAGGATCCTCCAAGAAAAGAAACAAGCCAAATTCCAAGAAAGGAAAACGGTTCTACAAGAAGAAAGACAAGAGAAAGATAAAGTGCTACAATTGCCAAGTCCCAGAGCATTTTTCTTGTGAGTGCACTGAGCCGAAAAACGTAGCATTTCAAAATGCATCTCTTAGTGATATATATGTTTATAGCAATGTTCTACTAACTAAATCTTATCTTGTGTAGATTGTTGACTCAGGGGCCACCGACCATGTGAGCCGCGATAGAGAAGCGTTTTTAGAGTTTCGTCAAGTTCCACCTGGATCAAAGCATGTATATGTGAGAAATAATGCAAAGCTTGAAGTCAAAGTGTCACGACCCAAAAAAAACCAACCCCGTCGTGATGGTGCCCACCGTGGAACTAGGCAATCCAACACACTCCCAAGCAATTCGATATTTTATTAAAAGTTAGATAATAGCCTTTTTCAAACTGAAATTTCGTAAAAAGAGACAAACTCAAAACCTAAAAAAATGCGGAACATAAAAGCCCGGCATCGGGTGTCACTAAGTCATGAGCAAAACCTTACAACTGTTCTGAAATATAGCAAGACTAACATAATATGAGAATAGCCAAAACACACGGAAAAAAAAGGGGGAGATAAGGAACGAGAAAGGCAAGACTCCGATCGCCAGGCCACAAGTGATGTCGTGGAATGAACCAGGCCACAATTCTCACGGTGCACGCCCACACGCCCATCACTTGGAATGTGTGTCACCTCAATACTAATCACATAACACATAGCTCGGGGTTTCAAACCCTCAGAACCAAGTTTGGAAGCGTTACTTACCTCAATCAAGCCAAAATCCTACCCCCGACGCCCTTGCCTCCCGACTCGGCCTCCAAACGTCTTGAATCTAACCAAAATCAATACACTAAAATTAATGTAGGCCAAGGAAACAATTCCACATGAATACTATTAATTTAAACTAAAAATTCTGAAATTCACCCAAAACCAGCCCCCCGGGCCCACGTCTCAGAATCCAACAAAAATCACATAACTAGAAAGTCCTTTCACTCATGAGTCCATACATACAAGACTTATCAAAATCCGACTCTATTTGACCCCTCAAATCCTCAATCAAACTCCAAAATCCCAAGCCCTAACCCCTCATTTTCACCCTTAATCACCATTAATTTCATGATTAAACAACGGGAAATCATCACATATACGAGCATTAGGTCTCAAGTGATTTACTTTACTGATAAACCCTTGAATTCCTCCACAGAATCGCTCTCAAAAGCTCTAAAGCCGACTAAAAAAGGTGGAAAATGAACCAAATTTCGCGAAGTCCGTGTTACACCCCATGTTTTCATACATGGAAGTACGCCATTAGTAAATTGATATAAGCTCAGAAATGAGATATTACTTTCTGTATTTTGGTACGTTAAAGTTTCATCTTTAGTAAATCGTTAAAGACTCGGGGATGGTATTATCTCGAGGTTATACGCATCTATGCTATTTATAACGAGCGATAAGTAAGTACCGTGAAGGATAAAGGGCAAACGAATCAAAGAAAATGAGTTTCGTTGAAGGTTGTCAATTTGGGATATAATACGGTCCGAGCTACAATAGCCGGCATTTATGGACTAACACCACACAAGGTACCCCACGATCATGATAGTACGTTACATAAAGTGTATTAAAAGTGAGTAGTATTTTAAGTAATTTGAGATAATCCTTGATTATGTGAATAATTGGGTAATTATAAATTTTTAGTGGGAGATTAACTAACTAATTAAGTAATTAAAGTTATGGATAACTTTAAAGTACCTAAACGTGGCAGAAAATTCCCTAGAAAATAATGACTCTTAGTTCATCAAGGTTAGGTGGCATAGTTAGGAAGCCTTTAGGCAACACTTAGCCACAAAGTGAGCCCCATGAGCTTACAAATTTAAGAGACTTTCTTACCTTATCAAGATGGGATACAAGATTGCTAAGTTACGGATGAGGGCTCAAGTTTTTTGTTTAAAACTTCATAATATAGAATGTGAGATTCTTGTCTTAAGAACGTAAAGATTTGGAAATTATAAGGGAATACGGTACATTCTTTCTCAAGAATATCATACGGATTATTCCCATTTTCGACCGCGTCGTTACGTGTTTCGTCGCAATTAACGTGTGCTAGAGGGATTGTCAAGAGAATCGACTAAGGTATGTTAAGGCTATCCCTTATTTCTTTTTGGCATGATCTATATGACACGAATGAAACGAGCAAATGCACAAATTTCATAAATGACTCTATTCATAGAAATACTAGAGATGCTTATGTTCTTGATTCCCCATGTGTCATATTATTTTATCATCTGTTCATGGGTCTCAAAAATATGTAAGTTGGTAAGTTTATTTCATGATATTAATCAGAGGCATAATGGTCTTATGACGTACCAAGAGATTTTATTAACGTATTTCATATGCATTTCATGCATTTATACATGCACATTGACGCATGACCAGATGACGTTATATACGTATGTGTATATATATATATATATATATATATATATATATATATATATATATATATATATATATGGGATATGGGAAAGGTTATGGCGTTATATACGCACCACCACCTGATCAGCTAGTATACACTGATAATTTTTCTCACAGTGACCGAGATGATATGATGGGATGCCCTTAGGGCCAGATGATGTTAAGACACATGTACCTATGCACAACATGACATTTATACGCATATGCATGACACTATAAGTATTTTCAGGATTTACAGAGTTATCCAGACTTACAAGTTGAGTCATTTATTCCATGTTCTTCCATGTCTTTATATACTTATTTATGTGCCTTACATACTCATTACATTATTCGTACTGACATTCCTTTTGCCTGGGGATGCTGCGTTTCATGCCCGCAGGTCCTGATAGACAGGTTGAGAGCCTCCAAGTAGGCTATTAGCTCAGCGAAAGGTGTTGGTATTCTCCATTTGCTCCAAAGTTGCTTATGAGGTAAGTATGATTAGGACATGTACTGATTAGTATGGCGAGGCCCTGTCCCAACCTTTATGATATTTATGTACTCTTAGAGGCTTGTAGACATATGTCGTGTACGTGAAAGATTGTATGGCCTTATCGACCTATGTTTTGAGTTTATAAATGATCATGTTGGCCTATTAGGACCGTATGTCACGTGTATATAATGATGTAATAAGAAAGATACATTACGTTGGTACTTGGTTGAGTAAGGTACCAGGTGCCCATTGCGGCCAATCTGTTTGGGCCATGACAGAAGTGGTATCTGAGCAGTTCTGTCCTAGGGAGTCTACAAGTCGTATCTAGTAAAGTCTTGTTTATTGGTGTGCCGTGCACCACACTTGTAAGCAGGAGGCTACAGGGCATTTAGGACTGTCATTTTTTCTTCTTATTCTAGATCGTGTGGTAGAGCTCAGTTGTAAGAACTCAATTTCCTAAACTCTGTCTTATTCGTAATACAACGATGCCTACATTCATAAATACGGTCGGTAAGAGATATAACTGTGGAAGTGTTGATTCAGAGAAACTCGATTTTTCATCATGCTTATGATGAGTAAATGTGAGGTCTTCAGCAGACCATGCATGTACTAAAAGATGTAAGGTTCTTGATAAAGAGTTGTAAGGAAAGAATACTTATCCACTCTTACGGTAAAAAGGAATAATGAAATCGGAAGGTAGACACAAGTTTCAGCAAGTAAAATAAACAAGCTTAAGAAGGGTACGAGGTACCTAGTTAATAAAGATTATCATTATTTACCATTCAGGAAGGGAGATATAAGCATTTTGAAATACCTTCAACGGTGATAGATGTATGTACAATCCGCCACAGCGATCTCAGTTATGCCCTATGGGAGCTAACATATATAGTCTAAGAGAAGGACGGGTTATCAGGATCCGGCCGGGGTTAGAGTAACCCAAAATGGTGGATGGATTGGTAGAGTTAGTTGACGTTTCCGAAGGATAGTGCAAACGTGGTAATGGATCAGCTTGTGAGACACCTAGATGGTGCACTCTAAAATAGTACAACTAGATATGAGTGCTACAAAGTGTCACATCTCGTGTTTTCGTACGTTAAAAGTTTCGTCTTCGGTTAACCGATGTGAACTCGAGAATGAGATCATTTTGACGTTAACGTATTTACGTTATTTAAAAAAAAGATAAATAAGTGTTATGAAGGATGAAGGGGTATACGTATTAAAAGAAAACGAGTTTCGTTGAAAATGGACAATTGGGAATGAAATACGGGTCGATCGATAATACCCGATAATTATGAACTAGTACCAAGAATGGTACCATGTGACCACAGTAGTAATATATATAAAGTATATATGAAGTATTTTTAAAAATAAATAGAATTTTAAGTAATTTGTGATAATTTTTAATTATATGGGTAATTGGTTAATTACCGGGTAACGGGACATTACCTAATTACCTAATAAGTAGATAAAGATTAAATATCCCACCCCCCCCAACCCCACGTGGCAGCTAGCCACCTTCTAAAGAAATGGCATAACATTAGACATTCACTCCATTCTTTCATTTTCATACTAAAGACTACACCATCAGAATATTACTCATTCTCTAACCAAACTCTTTCAACCATATCCTTTATTTCTTTTGGCATGGTCCAAATTATACTGAAAAACGAGCAAATACACAGTTTCAATAAATTACTCATTCATAGAAATAGTAGGGGTGTCTCTATTCGTGATTCCCCATGAGAATTATTATTATTTTCTGTTCATGGGTCTCAGAATAATACGCAGTTGGAAAAGTTTATCCGAAAGGAATATTGAGATTATTACGTACTTTTCATGCATTTCATACATGTGCATTGACCCATGACCAGATGGCATTATATACGCATATATATATATATATATATATGTAAATATATGTATATGGGATATGAGAAAAGGTTACGGCGTTATATATGCACCACCACCTTATTAGCTGGTATATGATGATGATGTTGCCCACAGTCGCTGAAATATGGTTCAAACGGCATTATATACACGTATATATGTATGTATATATATATATATATGTATATGGGATACGGGAAAGGTAATGGCGTTATATACGCACCACCACCTGATCATCTGTTATACGATGATGATTTTGCCCACAGTGGACGATATAATATGATGGGATGCCCTCAGAGGCTGATGATGTTATGAAACATATACCTATGCACGACATGACATTCATACGCATATGCATGATGCTAAAAGTGATTTATTATTACAGAGTTATCCAGACATACAGGTTGAGTCAATTACTCTATATCTCTTCCATGTCTCTTATGTATTTACTTATGTGCCTTACATACTCAGTACATTATTCGTACTGACATCCCTTTTGCTTGGGGATGCTGCGTTTCATGCCTGCAGGTGCAGGCAGGCAAACTGATGGTCCCCCTTCTTAGGATCCATGATCAGCAAGAGTTGGAGTGCTCCGCTTGATCCAGAGCTACTTGTGATTTTGGTATGATACGTTTGTATATAGATATATATGGGTATGACGTGGCTCAGAACCATCTTTATACAATTATGTTTCTATAATAGGTCTGTAGACAGTATGTCTAGTTGGATAGTATGTGACCTTGCCGGCTTCCAGTTTTGAGATGTATAGTTGTCTATAGCAGCCTTGCCGGCTCGTCCTACGTATGTTGTACGTATATGCATGTATTCCTTTTTGTGCAGATTTGCTTCATGTATAATGTTCTCGTACTTCAGCATATGTTATTCAGGTTGCATATTTTAGATGCATGTTTAGGGGTGTTTGACAGGTAGGACTGAGGCACCCGTCGTGGCCCATCGGTTTGATTCGTGATAGAAGTGGTATCAGAGCAGTTATGTCCTAGGTTTGTCTACAAACCATGTCTAGTAGAGTCTTGTTTATGGGTGTGTCGTGCACCACACTTATAAACAGGAGGTTACAGAACATATAGGATGTTATCCTCTCTTTTTATCTCAGATCGTGCAATACAAGAATTCATGTTTCTAACGATACGTTATATTGTCAGTGATGCCTCCAAAGAGTACGGCCTCCCAGAAGGGAAAGTCCGTGGCTGGTGAGACTACTAGTCGAGCGCCACGAGTTACCAGGGCTCGGGGAGAATCTAATGGTGATATTCCATCTCAGACTTCACATACCCCGCCTTTTCCAGAAGAGCTCCGAGGGCACCTGCTTCAGCGCCCGCCCCTGTACATTCAGCACCTCAGCCAGATGCGTCGGGTTAGGAGATGAGAGATGCTATTCAGTTATTGACCTGATTAGTAGTCGCACAGGCTCGGCGTCAGGAAATAGGTATCGGTCATGCAGATAGGTCTGTGAGTGCGAGGGTTCATGACTTTATTAATTTAGAAACTCCTGTATTCACTTGAGCAGACTCGAATAAGGACCCTCAGGTATTTATTGACAGAGTGCAGAGGACATTACGGGTAATGAAGGCCACTGCAACTGAGTCAGTTGAGCCATCTTCCTATAGACTCCGAGATGTTGCAGTTAATTGGTATGAGTCTTGGGAATTGTCTAGAGGTGAGAATGCCCCTCCAGCGGTATGGTAGGAGTTTACAGAAGCTTTTCTTCGTCATTATCTGCCACCAGCGCTTAGGCGAGCCAGAGTTGATAGGTTCTTGACCCTTCGACAGGGAAACATGAGTGTTCGGAAGTACAGTCTTCAGCTTGATTCGTTGGCTAGGTATGCTCCCACTATTGTATCTAAGATGGAGGATCGGGTTCATCGGTTCGTGATGGGATTAGAGCCTCACTTGCTTAACGATTGTATGTCGGTTTCACTTCATCCAGACATGGATATTTCTCGTATGCAGGCATACGCTCAGGGTGTAGAGGAGCGTAAACAGAAACAGAGGACCGACCGTGAGCATGATAGGGCCCAGAATAAGAGAGTAGGGTCTTCGGGTCCTTCTGGTGAGTTTCGAGGTGGTCAGAGGCAGCAGTATTCGAGATATCCATCCCAGCCCTCGGCTAGCGCGCCCTCTTAGTTTGTCAATAAGAGATTTGATCGTTCTACATATTCAGGGCCTGGTCAGAATTTTAGGGCCTTAGGTTCTCAGTATAGGGGTGAGTCAAATCAGATGAGGCCACCCCTGCCATGATGTACTCAATGTGGTAAGCAGCATACCAGACAGTGCCGTATGGGATTATGTGTTTGTTATACTTGTGGTTATCCGGGCCACGTTATGAGGGAATGTCTGATGAAAGGTGATGCAAGCGTAGCTCAGCCAGCGGGATCTGTAGCTGGATCGTCATCATCAGTACGCCCCCCTAGACAAGGTCCCCATGCACCAATGAGTTGTGGTAGAGGCAGAGGCAGAGCATCTAGGTCGAGCAGCCCTCAGAACCGCATTTATGCGTTGGCAGGACGACAGGACCAAGAGTCATCGCCTGATGTTGTTACAGGTATATTATCAGTCTCCTCCTATGATGTATATGCACTGATTGATCCAGGTTCCACCTTATCATACGTTACTCCATTGGTTGCTAGTAAGTTTGAAATAAAACCTGAGTTGGTTAAACCTTTTGAGGTATCTACACNATTTGATGTTATAATGGGTATGGATTGGTTGGCTTCTTGTCATGACAACGTTGATTGTAGATCAAAGATAGTCCGATTTCAATTTTCGGGGGAGCCTGTTTTGGAGTGGGAAGGTAACACGGCATCGCCGAGAGGTAGATTTATTTCCTATCTCAAGGCAAGGAAGATGATCAGAAAGGGTTGTTTTATCACTTAGTTCGGGTTCAGGATGTAGAAGTAGAGTCACCAACCATTCAGTCCATCCCTGTGGTAAATGAGTTTCCAGATATCTTTCCT
>MDKJ01323185.1:0-17895 GCA_005239525.1 Nicotiana knightiana
CCCAGGATTATATTTGCAACGTCCGCTTAGTCTTCTACAAGACATAGTTGAGCGTGATCAGTACGCCAGGTTGAAGTGAAACTCTGCTAGGAGTTCCTGCCATCGGGCCTGTCGGTCATTCAACTTCGGCTGGATCATGAAATGACTAACATATGTGTTGTTTGTCTTGACCATGAACAGGGATCCAGCAGATAATGCCTCCAAAGGCGTAAGCAATGAACGACAGCCAGTAGTTCTTTCTCATGCGCGGCATAGCGTTGCTCTGCATCCTTCAGCTTCCGGCTCTCGTATGCTACGGGATGCCCGTCTTGTAGCATGACCCTGCCCATAGTTGGAAGCATCCGTTTGTACCTCGAATGGCGTGGCCAAATCAGGAAGGGCCAAGATGGGGCTACTATACATAGTCGCTTTTAATGCGTTGAAGGCCTCCGCTCGTCAAGGACCCCAATCCCAAGGCGTGGATATCCTTGGGTGGCGGCCAATCTATGATGGCTTGGATCTTTTACTGGTACATCTTGATCCGCCCTTACTCAATGACATGTCCGAGGAATTCGATATGTTTTTGAGCAAAGGAGCACTTGGATACCTTTGCGTATAATTCATGCTCCCGCAACCGGGCTAGGACCTTCCGCAAATGCTCCAGGTGTTCTTCTAGTGTTTGGCTATAAACCAAAATGTCATCCAAACAGACCACCACTAATTCGTCAATATACTCTCATAAGACTTGGTTCATCTTGGTGCAAAATGTAGCTGGAGCATTAGTCAAGCCGAATGACATAACTAGGAATTCAAACGACCCATATCTTGTCACACAGGTCGTCTTGTGCTCATCGCCCTCAGCAATCTGGACTTGCCAATACCCTGTCTTCAGGTCAATTTTCGTGAACACCGTTGCACTACCCAATCTATCGAACAAGTCTGCCATGAGCGGAATAGGATAGTTGTTCTTCACAGTGATTTTATTTAAAGCCCAATAATCCACACAGAGTCGTAGTTTACCATCATGTTTCTTTTGGAAAAGCACAGGGGACCCATTTGGGGACTTGGAGGGTACAATTATCCCTGTGTCTAGCATCTCCGTCAATTGTCTCCGAAGCTCGGTGAGTTCGGGTTGTGACATTCTATAAGGTGCCCTGTCAGGTGGCTTCGCACCCGACACTAACTCAATCTCATGGTTCATAGTCCGCCTAGGCGGAAGTCGCTTTGGCATCTCCTGTGGAATGACGTCTTCAAATTCCAGTAGTAGCTCCTTTACGGGTGTAGGAATTTGACCCGATGAGCGTTCTACCTCTTCAATGCCTAGGGTAGCCAGGAACGTAGGTTTATGCCTTTTGACTCCATTCTTCAACTGCAAGGCCGAGATGTTATCAACGGCCATTTTCATGGGCATGCACGGGATAATGAAGGGCTTGGGCCCATTTTCTCCCATTATCAAAAGCATGTCCGCATATGGTACGGGCATGGTGTTGGTTTGCCTCAAGAATTATAGCCCAACTATCAACTCGAAGTCATCTATGATCACCACGCGCAAGTTGAAATTTCCTTCATAAGGACCCATCTTCACTAGTACTTATTTGGCTATTGATAGCCTTGACATGACCTTTGCCCTTTCCTACAACTATGCCAAGGCGCTCCACCTGCATTGAGGCCAAGTAGTTGTGGGTAGAACCTGTATCTATCATCGCCCTAATGGGCTTTCCATTTACCTTCAGTTCAACGAACATCAAGGTCCTCTCTTGTTTAGGAGGAGTCCCTTTATTCGTCTTCTTTTTACCTTCTTGGGGATTGGGCAGGGGTCCTTCTTCTTACGGATATCCGCACTGGTTCCCGCTAATGCCTCAGATATAGAACCCACAATTGCATTGAAGGCACCGACTGGTTCTGCTCCGCATCGTCTTCTTCATCATCCGTCCCATCATCATAAGCTTGATGGGCGTTCATTTGTGTATGTGGTCATTCGTTATTCCAATGTGGCCCGCCACAATGACGACATCGTGAGGGAGGTTTTCTCCCCCGATCATTGTTGTTTGACGCAGCACTGTTGCTGCCTGAGGAAGGAGCCTTAGCTTTGGGTGCACTCTGATCTCCCCCACTTCTGCTAGGGCCACCACTGTTAGGCTGGCCTCCTTTGTATCCTGCTCGGATAGGCGGTTGAGGCCTATCCTTCCGAGTTTCCACTTGATAGTCCCCAAGGCATTCCGCTGCTTGGATCGCCTTGGGTGAGGTATCTACCCGTTGTCTTTGCAGTTCTATGCGGGCATAAGGTTTCAACCCTTCCAGGAATGTGAAGAGCTTGTCTTTGTCCCCATGTCACGGATATTTAGCATGAGCACGGAGAATTCTCGCACGTAGTCCCACACTGATCTGGTCTGTCGGAGCTCCTGTAGTTTTCTCCTTGCATTGTACTCAATATTATCGGGGAAGAACTGTAGGCGTATGGCTGCTTTCAGTTCTTCCTATGTCTCCAAAGCATCTTCACTGGACCTGATGACTTCTTACTTCACTCGCCATCAGAGCTTAGCATCACCCTGAATATACATGGAAGCAATTGCTACCTTCTTGGCTTCTTCTAGGCCTCCCATGGCATCGAAGTACTGCTCGATGTCGAAGATGAAATTCTCCACTTCTTTAGCATTCCGATCTCCACTGTATGGCTTTAGCTCAGGAATTTTCGTTTTTGTGTCATGGGGGCGAGGTTCACAACACCCCCGATTTGATTTCCACCTCCTCAAAACAAGCCTTGTAGAGTAGCATTAACAATATTGAGCTGGCCTGTCAAGTTGTCTATAGTTTGCTGCATGACAGTCACCATGTCTGCCTCTTGTGCCCTGTAGGCTAAATCCTCGGTACGCTCCTGTCGGAGGTCCTCGAATTTACCAAAATTTTTGGCTGCCTCAGTAGCTGCCGTTTGCCGGTCTACTTCAGAGTCGCGACTGATGTTTTCTATGTCAACTTTGGCCTGGATCATTCTGCGGTCCAGGTCGTCCAACCTTTGCACTAGGCTGGTTTGTAGTTCTGGCACCGTATTTACAATGGGTCGTAATACATAAACTGTTTCTTAAAGGGCCGCAATGCGGTTCCCATGATTCACCATGGTCAGAAATGGTGGTAATGGCAATGCGTTCCCTCGTCCGATGTCGAGCCTAGGCTCTGATACCAACTGTTACGTGGCGCCTTCCTGAGATACCTTGGAAGAGCGACGTAAGGCTAAACAGTTGATGTCAGTGCAACTGTTGTCCGCCAACTGAGGTCCCTTCCGTACGCTAGACGAGATTGTCAGTGACGTACGGGAAAACCGATGTCAAGAACAATTGAAAGAACAATAAAGAGAATTGAAAGAAAGCTTGATTGCATAAATGAAAGTTATTACAAAAGAAGGCAACACGGTGTCGAGGGGGAGAGACACCAGTACAGAGAATTGCTTGCTAGAAAGTTTTGATTGTTTGATCCCCCCTAATAATGCTTAAAAAAATAAATCAAAGCTACATGATTTGACCTAACTAAGCTAGAGGCACATAATGAAATTACATGGAATAAAACTACTATATATTTACAATGAAAAGGACTTAGTTTTCTACAAGGTAGAAACAAGTTCGTTGTCCGCAACTTTGTCTCTGGCATCACGATATACCCGCGCGGCATTGTCTGCGTGCGCGGCGCTGTTGGCAGCTGCTTGCGGCTGGGCGCTAGCGAGGGATATCGGTGGGGCGATAGAGGCACATGCGCGCTTGTCACTTGGCGCAGCCACGACCACGGGGCCGTCCGTGGCGCTAGGCGTTGGAAGGCTTGCCAAGACGCCACGGGGCGCGTCCAAGGGGTCATGGGGCATAACTGAAAAGCCACCCATGGCAGTACTCATACCTTATTGTCCAGAATATAGGACTTAATTAGCCAGTCACGAGAAACACTTAATCAGCTTTTGAGAAGGAGTTTCACTCATCCAGCTCTTCAATTCATTGATATAAACGATTTATGAACCATTTAGACAAAATATTGATGATCAATCAATAACTTTGTTGAGAGAAACCCTATCAAACGCTGCACTTGAGACTTTTGAAATAACGTCGCTAATAAGACATCTTTTTTTGTCGTTTTAGCGAGATAGTTAGGAATTCTAAAACAATTGACTGTCTCTTACATCCTAATCAGTTCAAAATATATGGTAGACAGAATTTTTTGTTTATGGGGAAGTTGTACGAAATCAGAGAGAAGAATTCAACTTCATACCGTATTTATGCAATTTCAATCCTTTCATATTCCTGATATTTCTCCTTTTTCCCTTTTAATGCATCACTAAGTATAGCAATAAAGAATGACCGTTCATCTTTTTGTTTAGTGCATCATTTAAGATATCATTTGATAAAAAATGGCAATTAAGATACATTATATTCGGATGAATTTGATCTACACGGAATGAAACTTCTTAAATTGCTGTATCTTGAGCATGACTAAACTTGTTAATGTACTTGTTTCACTCTTGACCTTTGATACACATTTCACAAGGAAAACAAAAAGTCATAATAACTGATGTTTTATTAAAAGCGGGTCATCTGAACTGTTTCACATATTTGTGGCAACGATTGCTTTTGTTTTTCTATTTTGCGATTTTAATTTCTTTTGGCTACCTTCAAAAATATATATTTATATTTTTATTCAAAAAACTTCTTGAAATAATGCTTGCTTAAAGGGTATACTAGTCGCTTAACTTTTGAGGGATATTTTGATGATTTAACTTACTTCACGATGAAAATAAACAAAAATACGACTTAAGATATTTGTGGTGAAAGTAATATCCACAAAAACCCATTTCCCAACGGAACTTGAACTCAACTTTCCGGACGCTCGCTCTGATCATGAGTTTATGCTTCTGCTCCAATTTGAAACCATCCATTCTATTGCCCGAAACCGATTTCCGATGGATTCCGACCCGTACTCGACACGTGTCCTTCACTAAGCTAAGGCAAACAAAATTCAGTTTCATTAAGGCCGTCGGAGAAGAAATCGGAGTGCTATCGCCGGACGGCAGCTTTTCGGTGCGTAATCCCGTAATAGAAGAGGAAACAGTACCGGAGACTGAGGTTCATGAAGTAGAAAATGAAGTTGCTGCTAGTGTTGTGGATGAAGATAAAGCTCAAAGTTGGATTAAAAAGAGTGAGAACAAGGACCAACAAGTAGATGAGCTCGATGAAAATTCGAGTAGGTTCAAGTTACTGAATGGAAAAGAGGTGAGTTAATTTTTTTAATTTTTTAATTCTATTATCCTCTGTTTTTTATTTAGAAGAGTTCACTGAGAATATAAGAGTCACATATATAAAAAAAATTTATCAAACACCTGGTATATACACCAAGTTTAGTATAAATTAACTATAGGAAGAACACTAATCAAGGTGAATTATGTCCCTTTTTTTAATTTTTGTTCGTATAGATGAGTTTTAATGTGTCTTATTTTAATATTTGAAGTTTGTTATAGTAAATTTTACGAACGGATGCTACCCGTTTTATGTGGTAAAGTAAGTAAATAAGCATCAGTGGATTTTAATTTTTATTCGTATGTAGTTTGTACTTTTTGTGCCAAATTAACCATGGTATAGTGATAGAAGGTTACATGGAAGAAATGATACATGTCATGTATTTATTGGTATAGATAGGTTTTCAATAGAGTTTAAGTTCTATGTATTGGCAGTATATAAATATTTACACAATCAGGTCATTTTAAATGTAATTACTAGTAAGTCTATTTAGTAGCATTTTATGATAAATGGTAAATAACATGCTATAACAAGTTACCTTATGATAGTAAGTCTATTTAGTAGCATTGTATGTTACACTAGTTATGTTACACTGCCTTCCCGATTTGGCATACGTCCTTTTTTTGTTCTTTTTGTTGATTTTCCATAACAAAAGGCAGTTTTAGCAATGACAACCGATTTTGTTGTGCACCACCTTTCTATTCTTTATCTCAATTTTCTGTTGATGGTTAAAATTTCAGGTTTTTGAAGAGAAAGCCTACCTAGTGGGTGTTTCTTGCAGAGGTGATACAGAAGATTCATTTAGTATAGAGGAATCACTCAAGGAATTGGCCCAGCTGGCTGATACTGCTGGACTACTGGTTGTTGATTCTACATATCAGAAGTAAGTGTTGGTAATATAGTCATTTCTGATACACAGGCGATTTTTTGTATAACCTTAGCTTCATAAGTTCCTCGTCAGTGTAATACGTAGATTAAGGTGTTAATAGTTTATAGGTCCACTAATTGTAGAGCTCACTTTTAACTGCATAGACATGTCATTTTAGAGCTGTTAAACTTGGAGTTGTCAGAAAAATATGATTACCTTGATTGTGACTTGGGATATAGGTTGTATAATTATTGCAACATGTTTCCCAAATTATCTCATTTATTTATTTTTCTTACACTTAATGGGATGATGCTGTCCAAATACAAGAGATAACATGATTTTCTTTTCTTATTAAATTTCTCTCGAATTTATGTTATATATATGAATTTACTCTTTCTTTTCTTCTAGGCTATCTTCTCCTAATCCGAGGACTTACATAGGATCTGGAAAGGTTGCAGAGATCAAAACTGCGATTCGTGCATTTGATGTTGAGACCGTGATATTTGATGATGAACTTTCTCCTGGGTAGTTCTCAGCAAATTTTTGCCCATTTCTATTCTTACATGGACAATACTGTTATATTCTGGAATTTTCTGATCTTGAATTAATTTAAAGTAAATTTTACCCCTGCAACGCTTTCAGTTTTTGTAGATTTTCATCCCCTTTGGATACTTGATTTTTTTAATTGTTAGTGCTTCATCTGATACTATACTTGAAAAAAGGTGTAAATTCAACTTTTGGTTATCAATAGGCTGATTGTTTTATGGTGCTCTTTTCAGACAATTGCGTAATCTGGAAAAGGCTTTTGGTGGGGATGTCAGAGTGTGTGATCGTACTGCTCTCATCCTGGATATTTTCAACCAGCGAGCGGCAACCCGTGAAGCGTCTTTACAGGCAAGTCCACTTTTATTTTTCGGTATTGCATCCTGAAAATGTTTACACTTTTGCATTACCAGTTGAATTCTTTCAGGTATCATTGGCACAAATGGAATACCAATTACCACGACTAACCCGTATGTGGACTCACCTTGAGCGTCAAGCTGGAGGACAGGTCAAGGGTATGGGTGAAAAACAAATTGAAGTAGACAAGAGAATTTTACGTACTCAGGTAAGCAGTTTCTCTTATGATCATAAGTTGTGTACATCTGTATTACAGTAGTAAGTAACTTCACACTGAACTAGAGTTAGATATTAACCCTCTATATTTATCAATTTGCGAATTGCTGATTTGTTAAATCTCTCATTAATTTTCTGGACTATTGTAGAGATTGGTTATACGGACAGAATATTTTGATCATTGGTTCTCAAATCTTTTTTTTGTGCTTGTGATAGCTATCAATAAGTTACTTTTAGTGATATTTCTAGTGGCCTTTATGGCATGTTTTTGATTATCTCCAAATTTCAACAGCAAAATGCTTCCCGCAAGCACCACCTCACCAAATTTTTTAGAGAGATACTAAAATTCACAGATGTACTGCTGAAACTTCAATTGAGACACAGATCTAGACTGTCTTCTAGCCCTGTCAATGTAAAACATGTGTGTTAATGCTGAACTGAACTCTCAGTATTGCTTTTCTTCTGCTTGTTGCTTATCTGACCACTGCCAAAAGTTAATGAGACCTCTATGACTAGTTAAAGTCCTTGGCTTAGTTGCATGTGGTCTCTTGGAGATGACTCTGCTTTAAGAGTAAAATGAAAAAGTTAGTGGAGTGCATCCGTCAATCACGATCATATTTCTTCTCTGCTAGCACTCCTGACTCGTATTGGTAATTATCCGGATATGTGGATGAACCTGCTTTTTCCTTTATTTATAACCCTCTTTTATCATATTTTTAAATTCCATATTGTTTTTGTATTTCTCTACTCTTTCTTTCATGTTAAATAATGTGTAAATATTGGATACATTCTTTTTCGCTTGCTTTTACACCTTTCCATCACTGACTTCAGATATTACTATAATCTTTTGCAGATTGGTGTACTAAAAAAAGAGTTAGAATCTGTTCGGAAGCATCGAAAACAGTACAGGAACCGTCGCGTCTCTGTACCTGTCCCTGTTGTATCTTTGGTACAGAATGTGTTTCCCATAGAATAATTGTACACCATGCTGAAGAGCATGATAATTGATACAAAAGTACTTACTGCTTTAGGTTGGATACACAAATGCTGGCAAAAGTACACTTCTCAACCGGTTGACTGGGGCCGATGTTCTTGCTGAAGACCGATTGTTCGCAACACTCGATCCTACTACAAGAAGGGTGCAGGTGAGGATAATGACTGATGATTAATCCTCAAGACAGCTCAACTCATTGCTTGTACATGTTTCCTATATTTGGTGCCCGTTTGAAGCATATAAATTCCTCGTTGACTGAAAATTATGTGCATCTGGATTTTTTCGGCATAATCAGTATATTTAGTTATCTCTATGGTTGTAATGTTTTGTGCTTCTTGTAAACTCTTCTGAGCCAGATGAAGAATGGGAAGGAGTTTCTGCTTACAGATACTGTTGGCTTCATCCAAAAATTACCAACAACTCTGGTAACCCTTGCAACTTTGTACAGATAGCTCGTCTTTCATATCTTCTCGTTGAAGACAAGTTTCAACGTTGGCTTACTAAAAAAGTTTTGATATAATGGAATTGGTCTTTTATTCTATTCTTCTTGCAATAGGTTGCAGCCTTTAGGGCAACACTCGAAGAAATCGCAGAGTCTTCAATTTTAGTGCATGTGGTGGACATCAGGTAAAGTTGATCTATCTGATATAGTGAGTTTTTAGTACACATCAACATAAGCTCTTATCATCTTTGTCATCTTGTTTAGTCACCCATTAGCACAGCTACAGATAGAAGCTGTGGAGAAAGTTCTCTCCGAACTGGATACAGTATCAATTCCGAGGTTGATGGTGTGGAACAAGGTATTAGTGTTGCATGTCATTTAGTTTGAATACTGTTGTATTTGCAGTGAGCACGCTACTTCCTTTATCCAAAGCCATCTTGTTGTTGACTGACCCGTTCTTCGTCCAGCCAATATTTTTGCTTGATTCTTGTGTTGAATCCTGCAATCCTTTCTGTTTGTACAATTCCTTGATAATGTTAAATGTTGACGGCTTATTGTCTGTCCAGTGTCAGCTGTTGTTTAGTGATGCTTACTGTACAAGATGTGTTGGTTGTTGTTTTAAATTTTTTTCTTCCTATAACATATGCATTTTTGTCCTTTCCTAACTGACCTCAGTGCACATTGAGAAAAGATAGATTTTCCTAGCTAAACTAGATGTTCTAGGTTTGAATGTCATAGATGAGCATCTTGTGTGCATAAACTGAAACTGGTATCCTCTTCCCTTCCTTTCCATTTAACACAATAGCTATCCGCTTGCTGATAAAGAGTGCTGGTTATGTGATCATCCTGACTTCTGAAGCTGAAACTACAACAATAATCGTCTAACCATCTTTTGACAGGTTGATAAAGCTAGGGACCCTGAGAAAATCAAGTTGGAAGCCAAAACAAAAAACGGTGTGGTCTGCGTTTCTGCTTTAACTGGTGAAGGTTTGGATGAATTCTGCAACGAAATCCAGAATAGACTAAAGGTGTATGACTGGTTTTATTTTCTGAAAAAGAAAAAAAGGCATATACTTAGCTGCCTAGCTAGGGGAAAATCTATATTTTCAGATAGGGCTTGATTGTGATGGATAGAGCTTTCAATTTTGGCAGGATACAATGGTATGGGTGGAAGCTTTGATTCCATTCGATAAAGGGGAACTCCTCAGTACCATACATCATGTTGGAATGGTTGAGAGAACTGTAAGCCTCATATTCTTAGTAATTTGAAGTACTAGTCATTTCCATTTGTCTTTTCCCATTGCATTTAACCCCTCACTCATCCCACATGCACAGACACACTCTGCTTTTCTTTTTACTTCTCTAAACTTTTAAGGTAAAGTAAAGCGAATACCTCCCCCAGCCCTAAAGCTGTTCTCAGTGTAGATTGTAGTCACTTATGCTTAAGTTTGAAAATGTCATTGTTCTTGAAGTAATGGGTTTTCTTTTCGTTATTATCACCATAAAGCTACCTTGGGATTGTGGCATGGTGGTTGTATCACCATAACACTCGGGATCGTTTGGTAGGAGGTATTAGAAAAAAATAATGCAAGCATTAGCTCTATGCATTACTAATACCTTGTTTGGTACATTTTTTCAACCTGTGTATAACTAATATTTGTATTTGTTATACATCATACTTGGCATTATCCTATGCATAAGTAATGCATAGAAAACCATCGCGTTAGTAATAACAAGGCTATTAATGCATGCATTAGCATGGTTAAAGACAAAATTGTCCTTAAAGTCCTTTAAAGCTAGAGAATATGGAGGACATTTTTGTAAACAACTATTTTTCTTAGAATATTATGCATTGCATTATAATTTTATTACAGCACACCAAACAGTAGATAAGAAATAATATCTGCATAACTAATACTTGCATTACTAACCCAGGCATTACTAATCCATGCATTACTAATACACCTTATTCCGCACTATTCTAATACACCCTACCAAACGACCCCTCACTCAATAACACTTTTAGGAACCTCGGGTGAGGTATCAGTTGAGTTTGCTTGTGATTTCTAATATTGAAAAGCCAGTACATTTTTGAAGATACAAAGACAAGATAGGGAAAGAATTAACTTATAAATGATACTGATGTTTGTTAGTTACTTGTAAAGACTTCCACTTTCGGAAACAGCCTCTCTACTTTCACAAGGTAGTACCCTCCCCAAACCTCACTTTTGGGTATGTTGTTGTAGTCCGAATCTGAGATTATGCTGAACTGCTAGGAGGACTTGTTTGCACGTCCATTCAGTTAGGAATTCCTTTTCCTGACCCTCCCCTTCCACTTGCAGCATCTTTCATTTAATGTTTTGGAATCTGAATGCACTGAGTAGTGAGTTCCCAGTTTTTATGTACAACTGATATGGGTCGAGCTCCTTTTGTTCCATTGGGCATAAATTTTCAAATAACAGCTATTACTGACCTGACATAGAATTGGATGGCAAATGGAATATGTGAGACGATTTATTCAACGGTATAAGCTCTAGGGTTCTGGTTATTGTCTGCCAATAGCCATGAACTACATGAGAAACTGATATGAGTAATATGTAGAGTACTTCGACAAAATGGTACTAATGTTGCCTACTATCCCAGATTATAAAGACAGAATTTTCATCCTTTATTCTTTTTGATTTTATAGGAATACACTGAGAAAGGAACTCTGGTGAGAGCACATGTTCCCCTCCGATTTGCAAGGGTTCTAACTCCAATGAGGCAAATGTGCGTATCATAATTACTACATGTAACCAAAATACATATGCTTGAAGGGCGAAACAAGCTCGTGAGTCAGGCCAGCAAAAAGTGAAGCCTATGTAGCTTGTATGTGGAACTCCAGCACAAGGGTCTCCAGATTGTGGCTTCTGACGGATATGCACCACAGCTCCTAAACAGGAAAGTCATCTAACTCCTCGCACCAGCAGTCTGTTGACTGAAGAAAAAGCTGCATGATTGTCAAAATAAATTTGTTCTAGACTGGTGTATATTCTGTGTACTTCTAGTCTCACTAACTGCTCTGCTTCTGTACATAGAAATTTATCGTCATATGTAACTACTTTGCTAGAAGGTTCCTTCTCCCCATTGTACAAATTGACCTACTATTCCTAAAAAGTTGATCGCGTGATATGTGCAGTTTGACCTGGTTTGTCTCACTGAGCTGTATGAGAATGCAGTTTTATCTGCAAGAGGATTGGTTATTGATATATTCAGAACATAACAAAACTTTACATGTCGTAATTAATTAATTTCATGACCCTACTATTGTCCGAAATGATTAGCACTGCAATCGTTAATCTAAATATTATAGAGGTCAATGATACTCAATTAACCATGTTGGTCTTGGAGCACATTCATTGTCCGGCATAGCCAACTTCCATTAAATTAGTTTATGATACATTCTTGAGCTAATAGACTGTTAACCTGATAACTTAAGAGAAAATTACCTTTATACAAAAGCATCATCTGCTTTGCCAATTTGCAAATCCCTCTCTGTAATATTAGTAGAATCAATTCAGTAAATTGGACATTGAGAGAAATTTTCATAATTTTCTTCAAGTCCTATGTATTTCAGCGATATGTTATTAGAATATATATATTTTTTGTTAGTATAATGTAAGTATGAGATGAGCGTAAATGAAGCGATATGTTCAATTATTATTTATATAGTTGTCCCCAACTTGTTTGAAATTGTAGCGTAATTGTTATCAAAATAATTGATCGCTGTGCATGTTTATACAAAAGCTTGAATCATTTTTAACATCTAGTTGCTTTATTTTTGGGTGGCGTGCAGCAATATCAACTACGTCAAATATGGTTGAGGATTACTATTAGAATCAGTAAACAAGCCGTTACTGTATGTGATAACTCAATTTGGAAAGGAGACTCGTGAAGTAATTTGGAGTTGGGATTTCCAAATTGAACAATGCATTAAGTAATTAGTTATTTGAAGAATAATGCTATGTGAGTGGATTGGCAAGAACCTAGTAATATTTATCCAAATTCGTTAACACTTTCTTCATTACAAGTTCGAACTGATCTTGCAACATTTTGAAGAAACAACCAGGACAAGAAAAGTTCAAAACTTGTTCAAACTCCAAACGTGGTTGACGTCTTATTCCTTATTTTGTTCATTTGAGCGGGGCGGATCCAGGATTTAAATTCTATAGGTTCAATCTTTAACGTTCTTGAAATTGAACCCGTCGTGTTCTTAGAATTATGGGTACAAACCTAGTATTTATTGTAATTACAGTAGATTTTTATACATAAATTAAATCTTCGCGTCGAAAGTATTAGGTTCAGTTGAACCCGGTAATATTACACTGGATCCGCCCCGGGAGCAGGTAGAACTGAAACCAAAAACACTTAAAAAAGACATTTCTTTATAGGACGTCGAACGAGTTGACTATATCACGGTTTTACTATCAAAAGCATCCCACTTACTATAAATATTTCCATGCATTTGTCAAATAAACACAGAGCAAAGTTCAATTCATCAAACAAGAATTAATTTATTTCCTTAGTTTCTCAAATCACCAAATGGCTTCTTTTGGACTTGGTTTAATCCTAGTAATAATGTTCTTTTTATCTATATTCCAAGCCTTTTCAGCTTCCACTTCCAATTTTGGTGGTGACCATGCTAATCTTTATCCACAATTCTACAAATTTACATGTCCTCAAACAGATGAAATTGTCATGTCTGTTTTAGAAGAGGCCATTGCTAAAGATTCAAGAATGGCTGCTTCTCTACTTAGACTCCACTTTCATGACTGCTTTGTTCAGGTATAACTTTTGGATTTTAGTCGCGTTATACTGACTGACATTGTATAGAATTTTTATATCATTACTGTGTTTTAACTCGATATAGTAGCAGAATTAGTGATATTGATTTTTTGATTTTGTATCTTTTTTATTTCATTTTTGAATTTCAATTTTGCATAGTTACTTTTTTTTTATTTTTTATTACAAATAAAAATATAATTCTCCCCTCAAATATGAATCAAACATGAATACTAAATTGAAGTTTTACAAAGCCCTTTACCGGATTTGAACGGATGAAAAATTTCAAGAAACTTATTTTCTTCCAAAAATAGAGTCAGAATTAAGGTAAGGGACGAGAAATATGCAAATAAGAGCTTCCGTTCGTAAAATTTGTGGAAAATGTCGACTAATCCGTAGGCGGGGACGAATTATAGTAATTTGTTCCAACCCAAGACAAACACAAAGATAGGGATAATCAGACTTGCCGAAGAGCCGATGTACAAAGAAAGCATCAATTTTGACATGAATTATTTGCTTATTTTCTAAATTACTAAATTAGACTTACTATAGACTGTTAAATGTTGTTACATGTGTTACGTTACAACATTAATTATAGATGTTAAAAAAAAATTTCCTTCTGCTATAGGGATGTGATGCATCCATATTATTGGATGGGAATAATGAATTCAGAAGTGAAAAGGATGCTGCACCAAACAAGAATTCTGCTAGGGGATTTGAAGTGATTGATGAGATTAAAGATAAACTGGAACATGTTTGTCCTCACACTGTCTCTTGTGCTGACATTCTAGCCCTTGTTGCTCGTAACGCTGTCCTCCTAGTAAGCACCTAAACTCCAAACAATACATACTATCAGTGGCGGAATCAAGAATTCTAAATACGTAAATTTAAACAAAAATACATGAATGATATCCTTGGTATTTGAACTTGCACAATTTTTCTATAAAAGAATTCAATTGAACCCCTCCAATAGATGTACTTTGCTCCTGATTATTGCTATCTTCTTTTTTAGTCTTAGAGCAAAAGTTTTACAAAGATTTCTCATACTAGTAGCAGATTAAGGACACGTTTGTCCATAGATTTTTTTTCTCCTTTTTTTTTATTTTCTTTTTTTTTTAAATCAAAAACGTGTTTGTCCATGAAATTTTGTAAGTTTATGAATTTTTTTTTTGAAAAAGAGTTTTTCAAAAACCACTTTTTGAAAATTTTCAATTTTTTTTCCCCACTAAAAAAAACAATATTTTTTCTAGTGAAATGCATGTTTAAACATAAGTTCAAATTTTAAATACCATTTTCAACTCAACTCCTAAAACTACTTTTTTCCGAAAATTACAATTTTTATGTCCAAACGCCTGCTAATTACCGGTTAATTCAAAATTTTTTGCTAATAAAAATGATGCTTAATATGGTGGAGTAGAGTGGTGGACCATTTTGGGAAGTGCCACTAGGAAGAAAGGACTCAAAGATAGCAGACTTCAACAGAGCAAGTGTTGACATTCCTGGACCAAACTCAACAATCCAAAACCTCATAAATCTTTTCAACAAACAAGGCCTTAAGGAAGAAGACCTTGTTTCTCTTTCTGGTAAGCTACTTTACAGTTACAGTGGATAAAGTTAAGTTATTTTAGGGCAGCCTGGTGCACTAAGTTCCTACTATGTGCGGGGTCCGGAAAAGGATCGTACCACAAAGGGTTTGTTGTACGCAACCTTACCCTCCACGGCTCGAACCAGTAACCTCCTGGTCACATGACAATAACTTTACCAGTTACGCCGCCAAGGCTCTCCTTCAAAGTTCAGTTATTTTAACGAGACAAAAAAATAGTATTGTAACTATATTGCATAGTGACTCTTTTAACACGATATGTTACAGGGGGGCATACCATAGGGATGGCAAGATGTGTGTCATTTAGGCAAAGGCTATACAATCAAAATGGTGACAATTTGCCGGATGCAACTCTAGAGAGAAATTACTACTATGGTTTAAAATCAAATTGTCCAACAAAGGGTGGAGACAATAACATTTCTCCTCTAGATGTTGCTTCCCCTGTCAAATTTGATAACACATATTTCAAGCATTTGTTAAATGGAAAAGGTCTTTTGAACTCAGATGAAGTGCTTTTTACTGGGAATGTACAAAAGACTATGGAATTGGTGAAGAATTATGCTGAAAATGAGGGACTTTTCTTCCAACAATTTGCAAAGTCTATGGCGAAAATGGGGAATATTAATACTCTAAATGAGTTGAAGGGTGAAATTAGGAAGAATTGTCACATAGTTAACTGAATATTTTAGTATTTACTACTTTGTATTTATGAATAATTGCATGATCGTGTTTGATTCCTGAGTTTTCTTTTGAATAAAAGCTTTGGTTAGTATGAATTATGAATTTGTAAGCTACTCTATGAAAGGGGCAAACATTGTGTTCCCCTTTTCCACATGTAATCTTTTTTACACTAATGAATAAAGGTTTGGCTGTTCGATTAAAAAAAAAAGTGGTTTATTTATATGCTTTTGTATTTTGTACTGTTATAAATTAAGAAAAGAATGTTCACATCTAAGACATCATCATCGTCTACAACAACAATAACAACAACTTTGTAAAATCTCATAAGTGGGGTCGAGAAAGATAGTTTGTACGCAGACCGTACATTTACCTATGAAGGTAGAGAGACTGCTTCCGAACGACCCTCGACTCAAGAATTTAAAAAAAAAAAAAGGAACGTTAGAGAAACAATAGCAATCACAAAGTAATATTCAATGTTTAGATCTAAATACAACCTTTTAATATTCAAATGAATATTTAAATTCGTACATCTTTGATCTTAATATTAACAATCGAGCCCTTATCATCATTTCTCATTCTTTCGAAACAAGGATCTAATATCTGGTCACTCTCTAGGCACAATTAATGATAAATTAACAAAATCCACCCCCAATGATTGCAAATGTTTATGAGGGGCACAATGATACGCCGAAATCACCCAATGATCTTGAAAATAGGTGTCTTTGATTTGTTGACCTCCACTTGCCTTGTGGACAAACCTGTAAGGTCAAAAATCAAAAGTTTTGTTCATAGGACAAATAAGAGGCAACACTTGTTAAACTTGAAGTTCTGTCCGTGGAGCAATTAGGTCAAAAATTCAAGATCACCCACTTCCAGGGTCATTCTTTTGAACCAGGGCGGGCTGAGGAGACCCTATGTAGTCTGTCTTTTCATGGGTGGTGGGCTGAGAAAAAAGCCATTCATTAAACCTAATCATGAGTACTCGTTACATGGCCAAGCCATGTTAACTTTTCAAACTTGACCACCTTTATCTATCTAAGTACACTAGTATTTGATACTGAAAGTTTATCGCTTTTGACCATATAACACGCCACTCACCTCTCCAAACTTGAGTCGGAGGTAATGAAATAGAAAAAAATAAGATCGCTTGGCACTAGAACAACATCTTAAGCTTAGGAGCAGAGGTAATATAGTCAGGTTTGGACAAATCCAATAGCTTTTGCTTAAACTTTATATTTGTATTAGAAAATTTATTAAATATATTAAAATATTTAATTACAAATCAAATAATCAATAAAGTTCCATAACAAGAGCAGAACTCATAACTTTCAAATCTTGGCTCCGCCTCTACTTAAGCTTAAATATTTGGCACAATTTGGATATACGTTGAACGTTCATGGTATTTCATATTATGCATGTCATGGCAATAAGTTCATATTTTAAGCTCAAATTATTTTATTATGCATGTTCATGACAAGTTCAATTTGTTCACTCGCACTACTAAAAATCCGGCAAAAAGTGATAAGAAATTTGCGATCAAAATTGGTATATCAAAAAAAGCGACCAAAATTGGTCGCTAAATTGGATAAATTTATTAAAAAATAATTGTAAATAAATTAGCGACCAAGGTTGGTCGCTTTTTGGTCGATAATGTGGTCAAAATATTTACCGGACTGGTCAGACTTGCTTGGTCAAAGAAATATTAAAATTAGCGACCAACTTTGGTCGCTAAAGTGGGACCCAGTTGTAAAATTTTTAATAATTATATTATTATTTTAAAAAATTATAAAATTTAAAGTTAGCGACCAAAGTTGGTCGCTTATGAAAGGGGAAGCAAATAGAGACCAACTTTGGTAGCTAATCTGAGATCCAGATATAAATTTTTAATAATTATATTATTATTTAAATTTTTTTATAAAATATAAATAAATATAATTTAAAATTAGCGACCAAAGTTGGTCGCTTAAGAAAGGGGAAGCAGATAGAGACCAATTTTGGTCGCTAATCCGGGCCCAGTTCTAACGTTTAATAATTATGTTATTATTTTAAATTTTTTTTTAAAATATAAAATAAATCTGATTTATAGTTAGCGACCAACTTTGGTCACTAATTTTGATTTCT
>ML388887.1:0-28310 GCA_005239525.1 Nicotiana knightiana
TTTCTGTTTCTTCTAACAGTTCTTCTGATTTTCTGAGTTTTAACACAGAAGCGATAACATTTTCTATATTAATGGTAATTTTCTGTTTTTTTATAGGTGCAAGAAATGGCTAAATTTGTGCACAACCTTTCTATAGGTCCCTGATAATTGTATTACTTTTTTTAAGAAAGAAAAAAAGAACACAATCAGCTCCTATTGCGATAGAGAGGTTAAATTTAGTTCATGCACTTATATCTTATGCCATCTTGTGATCTTATAGTATAGAAATAAGTTGATCTTTTCATTTTTTTGCATACTAGAGGTTTAGTTTTATTTTTTGAAACGAACATTGTTATTATTTCAGAAAATAGCTCATAGTCTTCTACTATGATGTGATCTCTTATCTTGCTCTTCCACCAGGAGTAGTATTGGTCGTTGATGAGTGGTGGCCTAGCAGTAGATTGTTCTTCCAGTTTTCAGGTGGTGCACTCATCTTGATCTTCTCCTAAGGTGTTAGCCTCTTTAAGGATAATCTGCTATGATACCAATTGTTGTTTTAACTTCAATACCACACAAGAGGAGGGAAGGGTGATTTTTATGGTGTCCAATTTTTTATTTGAACTGATTATGAAAAGACCTGGTTCTTCTAAATGTTACTTAACCTACTATTGCTGAAATAGTAAATGCGTAAAGTAAAGAACACAAGTATTTTTATGTGAAAAACATCCGGATCAAAAGGTGAAAAAAATACGACCTACTTCTCAGTAGGATTTTCCTAAACACTCCACTAAATCACTGAGTCAACTGCATTTACAAAACAATTTGTAAACCTAAGGATTAACACTAATCCTGTTGTGGCAACCATCCTCTAACTGTTGCGACGACTTCAAGTTAACTTCAACTTGAATACTCAAAGTACCTATTATAATTACTTCTAGATAAGCTAAAAGTTACAATATGACAACCACCTACTACAATTGAACTAGAACAAAAGACAGACACTTGAAACTAGTTCTTCTATCTGGTTCATGTAGCTTCAGATTTGCACACTTGAATCACATACGAATTGCTTGCAAAATGCTTTCTAATTTGCTCTTAACTCGCGTTTAACTTATGCTTTTGTGCGTACCTGTAGAATGAAAACATCCTGCAATATATAGAGTTAGTAGATGAAGAAACAACTAGAGTTCTAATGTTACTCTTCCTTGGTGGAAGAGTTCTTGTTGTTCTCAACTTCTAACTCCTCCCTTATCTTAGATAGCGTTCTCTTTGACTAAGGATCCCTTCTCCTTATCAAGTATCCAACCTTTTCAATCAGGAGATATCAAGTATACCAAGCTAAGCTTATCTCCTTCACGTGCATCCAATATGCTCGAATCTGCCCGTGTCTATATACATAAGGAATGGACCTGGTTCATGCCTGAGCTACCTTTGCCAATCTTCAAAACAAACCTTCACTTGGGCCAACAAATTCTCCCTTTTTGATGATGACAAAATCTTTGCTTTTCATAACCTTAGGCCTAGTTTTAACTTAGCTCAACATCAACACAATCTTAGAGAAATATTTTTCTTTTTATCACTTATCATCAAGGACCAGGTTCATTAGGTTATAAACATCACTTGTTCGAAGTATAAGAACAACCTTCCCTCCCCCCCCCCTGGAATCATCGAAAAGTTGCATAAATGTGTAAGATAGCCTGATTATTTAAAAATCACTCATAGCCACTGGGGCTACTTCAAATGCAATTATGGATTAATCATCATATATCAAGTTAAGGATATTAACCATCAAAAAAATATAAACTAACAGTTAGAGAAAAAGATAATGAATTTCATTGACGATTGATAAGATCATACCACAAAGTATAAGAAGAAATAAAAACATTGGAAACATGAGCAAAACAACAAAAAAATTCTGAACTGGGTCACTGATTGAACTACACTAGGCTAGGAGGCTAAAGGCTGGTAAGGACCAGGTTCTTGGTTTTGGCTTGGAGTAACTTCAGCATATCCTGAAGAATGCCATATTTTTTCTCCTTTTCTTTTGCCAGCTCAGTTTTGAGAGCATATCTCTCAGTCTCTACCTACAGAACCTCTTCTTCAGCCTATAAATTTCAGCATCCTTAGGCCCACTCTCTTGCACCATTGCACCAAGACTCGCACTTTGCTATTCACTGGTACCTTCTTAGATGAACCTGGTTCTTTAGGAGTGGTTTGGACTTCATAGTCACAAGCAGTCAGAGTATTTGTCCCAAAATGATCCTTTCTTGTACCAACCTCCAATTTTTTCATAGGTACCTTGAAAAGTGCAAGTACATTCGTTAGAATAAATCCATAGGGTATGTCATGAGTCTTGGTGCCATTTAGAACCCTATGAAGAAGCTGGATTATAAACCCAGAACAATTTATTTGCCTCCAACTATCCAAACATTCCATGAGGACCATCTCCGAATGTGGCAATGCTCCTCCTTTCCTTCCTTGGCAACACACGTTTTTTGACAAATTTGAACAGCACTTTGTGGGGTGGCTTCATCTCACTCTTGTAGACAGCCTTGGGCTCAAGTTCTTCTTCATTGTCACTGAATTTTCTAGTAATAGAAAGGGAAGTGGGGAGATTTTCTAGGCTTGTCCACTTGAGCTTCTTATAGTATTGTACCCTTCAGCAGGTTCACCCAAAATCTCTCCCAACTCCTTTGCATCAAAAGTGACTTTCACTCCTTTCACCACACTGGTGACCCTTCCATCTTTTACCTCACAATTGGCCATAAACTCTACAATTTCATTTCTGGCCAACCTGCCATCCATCGGAAGGACCATGTCCTTCCAGCCTTGCAATTGTAACTTTTCCAAAAGCAGGGCCATTCCCTCCTCCTCCAAGTCCCTAAGGAGTCTGCCTTTCAAGATAGTTCTCTTGCCAAACTTGGCCAGCTTGTCATTCTCAGCATCAGAATCATCTTCTTCTTCCTCTCCACTCCATTTTTCTTCCTCCACAATTTTCACTTTATTGATTTCATAGCACTCCGAGCACCCTCACTCTCCTTTTCTTTTCCTTTTTCATTTTTACCGCCAACTCCTCCAAACTCTGTAGTGTCAGCACCTGCCATGGACCCTACTAGTACAAACCTATTCTCCAAATTTGTAGCAACTTCAGAAATGTTTTCAGGAGTAAATTTAGGTCCAGAATATACTTGTTCAGTGTTAGAAGAAACCGTTTCTTCCCCCTCAGTAGCAGACTTAAATGAATCTTCAGAATTCTGGCGTTCCTAGACCTGGCTAGCCTTTAATTGTTTATCTAATTTCTTAGATAATTTTCTCTCGGCCACAGTCTTTTGAGCAAGAGTTTAAACTTTCCCTTTTTATCAAGAGGTGTGGTTGAAGTTTTGCTAGGTGGTGTGGGGGGGTTCCTTTGGTGGGGATGAAGGATTTTCAGAGGTGTTCGCCATTTGTGAGTTTGGGAGATGAGTTTGAGTGAGAGTAGAAGAGGAGAGAAGTTTGAGAGAATATTGATAGCTTGAAGGTTTAGAAATGAAGAAACAAATCACTCCTAATCAATATAAAGTGGTGTAATTCAATTGAGTAACGACAGCTTTGAAGAAGTCTAATCAAACTGCAAGTCAGTTTGAAAAGACGTTCAAGACTATCCCTAGAATCTAGGCACTTAATGCAGTTGGGATTTCTTTGAAACAGAACTGGTGTATTTGTAATAGATAAGTTCGTAAAAGGATTTGTGTTATATGGGACTCTGATTTTAATCATGATCCAAATATAGTTATTTCAAATTATGCAGAGTGTAGAATACATACTGAGTAATCTTGATGAATCAGGTTCTTCACTGAGAAATCTCTTGTGTAAGTCTAAATTTTTCAAGAAAATAGAGAAAATAACATTAGAGATTAATGAGTCATTTTAGCACATGGTTCAAGAGTATACTATTGAAAGTATGAGACTGAGAAAAATCTAACCTAATTATGTACAAAATTTACAGATTTTCTAACCAAAAATTTTAATTTTTTCATTTTTTTTCGATTGTGAATTTTGAACTGGTCCTTTTAGGTGATCTTAATCATCCCTAATTCTAACATGTTCATTTCAAAGTGATATCTACTTAGAGCTTTTGTAAAGATGTCAGCTATTTGCTTGTCAGTAGCATAAAATTCCACAGTGATCAAACCTTTTTCACAGTTGTCCCTCAAAAAATGATGTCTAACATCTATGTGCTTAGTTCTCTTGTGATGAACCGGGTTATTTGTCATGCTAATTGCACTAGTGTTATCACAAAAGATGGGGATACAACCAACATCAATTCCAAAGTCCATTAATTGATGTTTGATCCACAACAATTGAGCACAACATGAAGCAACAACAATATACTCAGCATCAGCAGTAGATAAAGCCATAGAATTTTGCTTTTTGGTGGCCTAAGACACAAGACATGAGCCAAGAAAGTGTGTCATACCTGAAGTGCTCTTTCTATCCACAATAAAACCTGCATAATCAGCATCAGCATATCCCACGAGATTAAAATTAGTACCTTTTGGATACCAAAGACAAAGGTCAGTGGTGCCTTTTAGGTATCTCAAAATCCTCTTGACATCAGTCAAGTGAGACTTCTTTGGATTCGTCTAAAAACAATGTCAAGTCTGCTAGCAGTGAGATACCACAATGAGCCAATCATTCCCCTATACAACTTCTGATCAACAGATGAATCGAGTCCATCTATATCCAACTTTATAGTTGTTGCAATAGGAGTGTCAATTTCTTTGGAATCTTCCATTTTATACCTTTTAAGCAACTCTTTTACATACTTCTGTTGATGGATCATAGTTCTATTTGAATATTTTTTAAATTTTTAAGCCTAAAAAGAAATTAAGCTCACCCATCATGCTCATTTCAAATTCACTCCCCTTTAATTTAGCAAATTCTTTTCTTAACTTATCAGTGGTTGCTCCAAAGATTATATCATCAACATATATTTGAACTACCAAGAGATCTTTACCTTTTTCTTTCAAGAACAAAGTATTGTCAATTTTACCTCTCTTGTAGTCATGCTCAAGCAAAAAAATTTGATAATCTTTCATACCATGCTCTTGGAGCTTGCGTGAGCCCAAAAGTGCCTTATCAAGTTTGTACACATGATCAGGATATTCCTTGATTTCAAACCTTGGATGTTGTTTGACAAACACTTCTTTTTTTAGATACTCATTGGGGAAGTCACTCTTAACATCCATCTGATGGAGAGTGAATTCCATGTAAGCAGCAAAGGCTATGAGGAGTCTTATTGTTTCCAACCTTACAATTGGAGCAAAGGTCTCATCATAGTCTATGTCCTCCTCTTGACTATATCCTTGAACAACCAATCTTGCCTTATTCCTTGTAATTGTTCCATCCTCATCAAGTTTGTTTTTGAAGACCCATTTTGTGCCAATTACTGATCTGTCCTTGGATCTTGGTACCAGATGTCAAACTTGACTCCTTTCAAATTGGTTGAGTTCATCTTGCATTGCATTTACCCAGTCTGCATCCTGCAAATCCTCGGCAATATTTTTAGGTTCAATAAGAGATAAGAAAGCATCAAAAGCACAAAGATTCTTTAATGAAGATCTGGTTTTGATTCTAGAGGTTGGATCAGTGATTATGTTCTCAATGGGATTAGAACTTTGATACTTGTAAGATTTCACAACTAACTGGTTTCCCGTTAATGTTTCTTCAATGTTTTGTTGCTGAGGAACAAGTTCATGGACAAGTTCCCTTGAGGTTTGAGGAACATTTCCTCTTTGTTATATTCCCCTGCCATGTTGCCCTGGGTTGAAGAACCTATTCCATCACATGTTCCTTCCTCTAGTGCAGCTTCAGTCTCGGCTGTGGTTTCATCTGAGTTTCTTACCAGCCCAATTGCTTCATCATCATATTCCTGCCTCTAAGAAAGAATGTTAGTTTTATCAAAAATCACATGAACACTTTCTTCTACGCACATAGTTAATTTGTTATAGACCTTATAAGCTTTGATATGTGAATAATACTCCCTCATCACTTCTGGGATCAAACTTACCTAGGGAGTCTTTACCATTAGTGTGCATAAAGCAATTACATCTAAATGCCCTAAGATGGGATATGTTTGGTTTTATCCCTTAAGTAACTCATAGGGAGTCTTCTCTACAAGAGGTCTAGTCGTGCACCTATTTATGATATAGCATGCAATATTTACAGCTTCTGCCCAGAAGCTATGGGGCAGTTTACTAGAAAGACGCATAGTCCTAGCCATATCTTCAAGTGACCTAGTTTTTCTTTCAACTACTCTATTTTATTGTGGAGTCCTAGGAGCAGAGACATTATGATATATGTCATGCTCATCACAAAATTCAGCAAATTTAGCATTTTCAAATTCAGTGTCATGTTCAGACCTAATTGATGCAAGTTGATTACCTAGTTGTTTCTGAGTTTTTCTATAAAAAGAAGTAAGCATGTCAAATCCTTCAGCTTTAGATGCTAAAAACAAAGTCCAAGTAAATATAGAGTAATCATCAACAAGCACCATTACATATATTTTATCACATCTGCTTAATGTTCTCATTGGACCACAGAGATCCATATGGACCAGTTCCATTGTCCTGGTGGTGCTTACCATTTTCTTGCATTTAGAAGATAATCTTACCTTCTTCCCCCTTGCACAAGCCTCACAAACTTTATCTTCCTTGAACTTGATGTTAGGCAACCCTATCACCAGGTCCTTGGAGACTAATTTGTTGAGTTGTCTCAGACTGGCATGTCCAAGTCTCTTGTGCCAAAGAAAGGGATCGTTATCCAACACACTTAAGAAAGTGAGTTCATTTTCTGAAAGTGTGGACAGATCTATAACATGTATATTGTTCACTTTTTTTTCCTACAAAAGAATCTTGTCAGTGGTAAGATTAATCATAAAACATTTGGTAGAGGTAAATGCTACCATGTTACCTCTATCACATAATTGTGATACACTTATTAGACTGTACTTTAGGCTATCTATCAAGTAGAGATTCTCAATGAAGTGAGAATCAGTCTTATCTAACTTTCTAACCCTAATGATCTCACCTTTCTTCCCATTTCCAAAGGCGACATTACCTCCTTTGAGGTCCTCAAGTGAAAGGAACTGGTTCTTGCTTCCTGTCATATGCTTTGAGCAGCCACTATTCATGTACCATATTTGGTTGCTCCCCTTCACTTGGACCTGCAAAAGGAAGGGTTAGTCTTAGGAACCCAAACTAGTTTGGGTCCCTTTCTATAGGCGAAAGGATGAATCAAATTCTTTTTAGCCCAACTTGGTAGCATATTCTTCCCTTGAACAAATTCTTTGTTCTTTTGACTTGCCTTTTTCTTTTGCAGTGCATTCACTTTTGTAGTGACATGTTTTACCACAGTGAGTGCATGGTTTAGATTCATGATAAAATTCATGGTAAAATTCTCATATTGCAGAGTGTCCCAAATTTCCTTAGCAGTGGTACAGCTTTAGATTCTGTTGTACTCGTCTGGACCAAGTCCACAAACAAGCCATTTTTTGGGTTTAGCATTCTTCTTCCATTTCCTCAAGTCCTCAGCAGTGCAGTGAACTCTTGTCTTTGGCACATCTACTCCTTCAGCATTTTTCTTCAGTGTAGCCAGTGGGCCATCACTGACAATGTCCCATAGCTCATAGTTTTCTCCTATGATGTGATCTTTTATCTTGTTCTTCCACCAGGAGTAGTACTGGCCGTTGAAGAGTGGTGGCCTAGCAGTAGATTGTTCTTCCAGTTTTCAGGTGATTCACTCATCTTGATCTTCTCCTAAGGTGTTAGCCTCTTTAAGGATAATCTGCTATGATACCAATTGTTGTTTTAACTTCAATACCACACAAGAGGAGGGAAGGGTATTTTTGTGGTGTCCAATTTTTTATTTGAACTGATTATGAAAAGACCTAGTTCTTCTAAATGTTACTTAACCTACTATTGCTGAAATAATAAATGCGGAAAGTAAAGAACACAAGTACTTTTACGTGAAAAACATCTGGATCAAAAGGTGAAAAAAATACGACCTACTTCTCAGTAGGATTTTTCCAAACACTCCACTAAATCACTGAGCCAAAACTGCATTTACAAAACACTTTGTAAACCTAAGAATTAACATTAATCTCGTTGTGGCAACCAGCCTCTAACTGTTGTGACAACTTCAAGTTAACTCTAACTTGAATACTCAGAGTACATATTACAATTGCTTCTAGATAAGCTTAAAAGTACAGAACTGGTTCTTCTATATGGTTCATGTAGCTTCAGGTTTGCACACTTGAATCACACATGAATTGCTTGGAAAATGCGTTGCTATTTTGCTCTCAACTCGCGTTTAACTTCTGCTTTTGTGCGTACCTGTAGAATAAGAACATCTTGCAATATATAGAGTTAGTAGATAAAGAAACAACTAGAGTTCTAATGTTACTCTTCCTTGGTGGAAGAGTTCTTGTTGTTCTCAACTTCTAACTCCTCCCTTATCTTGGATAGTGTTCTCTTTGAGTGAGGAGTCTTTCTCCTTATCAAGTAGGCAACCTTTTCGATAAGGAGATATCAATATATCAAGTTAAGATTATCTCATTCACGTGCATTCCATATGCTCAAATCTACCCGTGTCTATGTACACAAGGGATGGACCTGGTTCATGCCTGAGCTTCCTTTGTCAATCTTCAAAACAAACCTTCACTTGGGCCAACATATAGGTTTGTCGCGAAATTACATACATTTAATAGGGCCTTTAAATAGGGAAGGGAAAAATAACCAAGACTATTAGATAGCAAAATGAGAAGAGAAAACATATTGCTTGAAGATTGATGAGTAGCAACACTCTTGAGACCTGCAACAGATGTTAAAGTTGTAACTGTTCGAATCTGCTTGGGCACTTAAAACAAATACCAAAAGTTGTAACCATTTGATAAGAAACGTTTCAACAAAAGTAATAAATGATAATAATCAGTCACTTCTTCTAACTCAGGTTTGATGAAGTCGTTTGGCTTTTGTAGCTACGTAATGAGGTAAACAATTAAAGTTAGCTGGCAAAAAAAAGGAGAAAAATCCAAAAGAAGGAGAAAAAAGACACATGTGATTCTTAGCTTTTGAGTGGTGCCAAGTCATCCTCTCAAGATGTTTAAAACTTAAACTCTAATATATTTGGATTTAAACATTACAAAAAATTTAAATACATTTCAAAATTCAAGCATTAAAAATATTATTTTATGAATCCAACAAAAAGAATTATAAATGCGCGAAGCGCGGATCAATTCACTGGTGATAATATATGGAGGGAATGGATACGGAAAAGCATGGCCTAGGTTACCTAATATCAGCCTTTTATTTGTTTCATAACGAAGAAAGAAATTTACTTTTCCACTTTTTGCTAAACTCTTTTTCGAATTTCTCCGCTATATTTTCTTTTTTGATGTTCTTTAAAAGCTAGACTTTCAACTATATATGATATATTTGATAATCCAATCTCAGCCTTGACTATGGTGACTATTCCACACAATAATGTTTCATGTCATTTGTCATGATCCAGTGGTTGAAAGCTTTTTCAAGCTATTCCGAGAATTAGACTGAATTTTGGTTTTCTTTATAGAACTAAATCAAAATTTTGAATATGTTGGAGTTGGTGAAGTAGCTAGTTTATTAGATGAAAATAGATGAAAAATTCAACACAATATGTTGGATTATGAAGCTCCTGCATATAAACTTCCAGATTGGAACTCTAGTACCCAAAAAATTCTAGCGTAATATGCTGGATTATGACAAGGGCGGCCCAATGGTAAAGCCACTCAAGCAACTGCTTGAGGCCCCACATCTAGGGGGTCCAAAATTTTCTAATAATATTATATAGCTATATCTGATGATTTTCTTTAAAAAGATAAGTATATTAAAGAATACGTACATCTTTCATTAAAAAAAAAAGGAAAATATGGGACTGTTAGAGATATTTTGGGAGTATGAATAGTAATTTTTGGGATTCACCCCTAAACTTTATGTGTGAATATGTTTCTTACCTCCTTTATACACTACCATTATTATCACATGCCGGATATTACTTTTATTACTTTCTATTCAAATTGGTTTCTACTAAATCTTTTATATTTCTTTTAACCTCTCCAGACTTACAAGTTCAATATCTCATAAAACATTCGGTCAAACACGATAGCAGAAAGCAATTGCGAACTCTTTATTGTCAAGCTTTTCTGGCATTGCACCAAAAATATTGAAGCAACGAAAGTAATACCAAGTTATCTATGTTTGTTAAACCATGTTCAAATTAATCAGTACTTTTCTTATTACTTTGCATTAAAATATGTTATTTTTTTATATCTTTATTTGTAAGTATATGTATTATCTTTTTATTTGTTTATTAGAATTTTAATAACAACAAGGAAATATGAATTCAAATATTAAAAACACCAAAAAAAAAAGAAGAAGAATTGAAACTTTAGTACAATCCACGAAAGGAGGAAGAATTTATGGTAGAAGAACAAATCACCAATATAATTGAGTTAGAAGACAAAGGAATCCAAGAAGAAGAAGTTGGTGAGAGTCTAACATAGATCTTTTACAAAATCAGAAAATCCTAAAAGAATTGAATAATAATCCTAGAAAGTAGAAATATATATAATCCAAGTCAAGAAATCGATTATAAATAAATATTTCAAAAAGCTAGAAAACAAACTTCAAATAAAATTTTATGAAATGAGTTTTTTAATATGAAAAAACTTAAGGCCCCTGGTTGAAGTTTGGTTTTAGGCCCCAAATACCATTGAGCTACCTCTGGATTAGGATTCCACGTAAAACATTCCCTAGAGATTATTTTTGCGTACAAACTTCTAGCATATTATGTTGTAACTCCAACACATTAGTTGGAATCTCATATATAAAAAAATTCGAACTGCAACATATTATATGCTGGATTTTTTCGAATTTTTAATGATGTTTTTATTTAGATTTTATCTTTACATAAAAAGGTGGCTAAATTTCAATTATTTTTAAAAACTCTGACTATTTTTCAATTGCCCGTTATAAATCTAGCTATTTCTAAAACTATTTCCCTGTTTATTAGCTACTATGACAAGGTGAACTTGGACCTCCAACTCTTTAACCGAAGAACAAGGATGCAGAAAGTGGGTAACGAAGTGAGAGTTGGGCGCAAAGCATGGTTGCTACTTGCAGACTATCGAAAAACTTTGACGCCATTTAAGACCCTCCAACACGGTTAGAGGCGAAGTCATGATTTTAAATATTTTGAATCTTAACTTCTTTTGATAACTGGCTTCGGGATAGATCATTTATACATAATTAAGTGAATTTCTTAACACAACTACATAGTATGAGCCAAAATTACTTAATTCTATCGAATCCATAACCTTTTTAGGTCTCGAAACCGCAAAAGTGACATTAGGTAAATAAATTTAACTACTTCATCAAGAATGACAATATATACTCAGTTCTAGCCTATAGCTTTTATCCAACTCATCAGTTTCAAAAATGTATATTCTAAAATTTTTATAAACAAGATAGAGGTAAGTTCAGCATACATATTACCCTCCCTAAAGTCTACACAGCGTATATTGTTATTGTAGCCTCTCAGTCATTTTCTTCTACAACGTTAACATGAAGTGACACAGAAATTCTACTATGCCTATGTGATACCAGATACTTCTGCGCGCCCTGTCTGTATCAAAATTCAAAACCTAAACAAACTTTCATCACTTAAAGGTATTTTGGTGCCATCTTCGAAATCTGTTGTTAGAGAACGAAGCCCATAAAATGGTGAAGAAATTTGGGAAACTACCAGGTATGCCCATTTATAAGTAGTTTATTATAAAAATGGGTCAATTCATAAAATATTATTAATATCAATTAGTTATTTGTAGCCAAAAAAAAAGTCAAATTTTTGCTTTCTTTTGAGTAGGTGTTATCAGAATAGATTGGGTACATCTTAAGGAGCTTGAATCTCAATTTGTTGTTTGGTGGAGTTTTGAGGTAGTTTGAATTGAAAATTCGAAGTAGAACATGAACAGGAAAAAATGATATGTGTATCACATATGTATCATATTTGTATCAAATGTGTATTACATGTATATCCATGTAAACCTGTGTGAGATACATGCGTGATATGTTTGATACATGTATCGCATAAGAATTTTTTGAACTCGATTTTAACTACGAATTTTGATACCAAATCAGTCAAAATCACATCCAATCTTCCTCAAAATTTGTATATTGACTCATCTATATGTTTTCAATGAATTTCAACTATACCCCTTGAAAAGGTCCTTTTTGCTTAGATTTTTGGAATCTTTTATATATATTTATTTATTTATTTATTTTTTGCATTTCATCACCTTATTTGTTACCCCATCCATAAAGTTTTCTTTCCGTCTTGCATTTAATGTTGCTAATCACGCTTAAAAATATGAAAGGAGATCTTTGCGTGTGATTTTTGGAGAGAATTATTTATTTAGATTTTCAATTTTTATATATGTTTGGGTAGTTTTGGTAATTCTATAATTAATGGCTAGAAATTGATAAGTTGGAACGTTTCTATAAGATTCCCAAGAAATTAAGCTATTAATATTCTCTCGGTATTGTGAAGCTAAGGCGCTTTCCCGTGTTTTTTTCTTTTTGTTTCAACATATGATTTCAAGTAATTTGAAGCTCGCTGGGTTGAGATATATGACTCAAGCAGAACAATTGAATTGAAAAGTGTTTCTCTTTTTTCTAGATTGACAGAGAATTTCATACTATGACTATTAAACCTGCAGGCTTAACTCTCCACCATTTTATGCTCCTCTGTGCAAACACATGTCGTGCATTTATTGATTGGATATAAGCACTGCGTGCAGGTAAACTTTTTCCATGCATTCACGATTCTACTTCTCAATTCCAGGTTAGAGTGGCCAACATGGCTCATAAACGGAGCGCGGCACGCTTATGAAATTGTCGTTTTGAGTCCCAACCCCTACTCACTCTTATGTTGACAAAACTGGTGACCAGTAGTAATTGGCTTTCTGCAAAACTAGAATGTCCCAACTATACCATCAAAAAGCTTACTCATTTTCACCATTACAGGAAGCAATGGTTTGCCAACAAATGCAACAAGCAAGTGAAGAAAAATGATCCTGAGTATCTACTAGCTGAATAAATCAACATAGAACAACCACACAGCCCGAGTAAAGAACATGAATATTACAAAAGGGTGGGAGGAAGAGGAAAAGATATAATCTCTTTCCAGGTAACACTTTAATACTTTATGCAGGATTATCCGAGACTTCGAGCTTCTTTCAGTCTATAAATCACGCCTCCTCTAACAAATACCACTCTAATAAATATATATACTGCACACTGGGATAAATCTCATGGATTTACCCCTTAAATCGGACAACAATGCATGAGATATCATCTTTACTTTCTCTGATCAGTGCTTCGATCGCTAACTGCTTGGCTGCCTTCTGTGGGTCCTTCACTTTCCTCACAATGTCAACTGCCTCTTGATTAGACATTACCTGGAGAATCCGAAATCAGAAGCAAGAAAACAAGAAGTTGCACCACAGAGTACCAGAATGGGAAGGGAATAGAGAGAAGGTTGGAGCAAACGGCACCTTCCATAGACCATCGCTTGCAAGTATGAGAATATCTGTATCCCCATCGACATCAGCATTTGTAACATCAGGATCAGAGCTCAGGTGTGATTTCAGATTCTTGTCCCCAAAAGCGCGAGATACAGCTAGTTGGCCATTCACTCTAGCAACATCTCCTGAGATTACATATAGGATATATATAATAGGCATGTCATTAACAATCTCCAAGTACAATAATAGTTGAGACAGCGTTTAAAATTGCATCAAATCCATTTAGTTTAGATGTAAGGCACCGCAAAGGACTCTTGTGAATTCTAATTCTAGATAAGAGAAGGTCTCTGAACTAAGATATTAGATCACTATCTTCTTTCTTTCTTTTTTCTCCCTCTCAGCACAAAGTACAAGTGAACTAGCAACAGTGAAACGAGATATTTTAGTCATCAGAACATATTATCACATTAACCAAAAAAGACTGTTGACACCATGGTCTATGAGCCAACTAAAAAAAACACTGACCAGCTTATATGCAACTAGTAAAAGGGAAGTCTACTATCTTCGGTGAGCCAAATGCGGTAGATATCAAATCACAAATCAGAACAAGCGCTTGATGTTATAAAGGTTGTATAAATGACAGGAAAAGACTTGCTTCGGGAGAATTTGAAGGAATGGGCAGTTGTCTCATTAAATGGTCTTTGGATCCTCACTTCATCAGCTAGCTTTTTTAGGTTAAGTTACGCCCAAAGTTTATTTCTTTTTACATGGTATCAGAGTCTGACCAATCCAAATTCTTAGTTTACCCAATGTCTGACCGCCATGTTATGTAGTCCACGCTCCAGATGTCAATGTTGGGCGTGGCAGATGTTTAGTGTTCCGTATGGGTTGAGGGAATAGGATGTTGTCTCCTTATATGGTCTTGAGCAATCCTCACCCCATGAGCTACCTTCTGAGCTTGAGTTAAACCCAAATCATTATTCTTCATAGATCTTAAAATATTGCAAACCTTGTATGTAACATTTTTCTAATCTTTTAGATACCCTCTAAACCACATGCCTTGCAAAGAGAAACAAATGTGGGGATTTCCGATTAATTAAATCATTTCTCTCTTTTTTTATTTATTTATAAGGACCACTCAACCAGACCCCTCCCAAGGACAGTGGTAGGTTTCTCCCATTCTCCTCCTCCATTACCCCCACCCCACGGCTTTGACTCGAATTCTAAACCTTGTGGTTGGAGGTGGAGACTCCTTCGACGAGACAAAGACTCTCTCTGTCATTCCAATTAATTAAAAATTTTAACTCCATTCTACCACCTTCTGCTTCAAGCACTGCAGTTGGAATATTTCTTTCCAGGAGAAGATTTGTTGCAATTAGTCGGATGTGGTTCTTATGCTCTAGTTAGTAAAGAATTTCTTTTGCTCTATTCACTACTAGTTCCTCAATCCATGTCAAAAATAGCCTCAGGCCTTCGTGCACTAACTCATAATAAACCACCATAAAATTTGTTAACTTAAGCCTGTAACCCGCTCCTTCACTCCAATACTCAAAGGACAGATGGACCCATTTCTTTCTAAACACAATGTTTACAAATGAACTTCACAGTATACAACCACAGAACCTATGAAAAGGACCCACTATATGTGTTCTCTAGAAAACCCCACCGGTCATTCTTTAGAATAAAAACAGCAACGACCAATTATTTTCATTTTAATTTATTTCCCAATTACCTAACTTGTGGAAAACAAACACTTCGTGTTTGTCTCCACAAATTTATGTCACCGGCTCATCTTCACAAATAGTTTTGATTATTGTATTTGTATATTCACCAGGTAATGTAACTGGACTGGACATGTGGATGTAGAAAATGTAAATGTAGTTCCCCCAATCACCACATAGTGCACACCCCCACAAAGAGCGTAGCAAAATGGGCTTTAACCCGACACTTGACGAAGTAGACAAAATACTCTCCCAGTTTGAAACTGGGAAATTTACTTTGGTGGTACTTGGTGAGAGGTGGAGAAAACTGGAAGGGGTGAAAAAAGGTTTCAATTAAAACTAGGACGTCAAATTCAGCAGGAAGAGTCCTTCCTAGCTAGAGATCTCGACCCAAATAAACACTTCATTAACGGCTTGAAACTACAGGGCCAGCTGTAACCGACCTAGTTAACTGTAAACAACCCTAAGCTCAACTAATAAGCCAATACTGTTTCTAAATTTTGGTAAATGGATTTTGGCAAACATATATCTTGGATTTTCAGAAATAAATGAAAGCACTTCTATGTTTTTATTAGCTCGTATGGCATTTGGTGAAACGTCAATCAAAGAAAGTTTAACATGCAACTTACGGACCAAGTCATGAAGCATTTTTCATTTTTTATGCATACAAAATTGCTAATATCCAGAATCCAGTTCTCCAGTCCCTCTTACCCTTAATACTTGGTTACTTCTTGAGTGCAGCTTTCATTTTCTCTGCTTTTGACCAGAAAGATTGTGTACAATTAGTCCAACTAATAAGACTGTCTATTCCTCCTCTTCCAAAAAAACCGCATGAAGTGTTATTTATCTTCAGCAATATTTACGTTCAGTAGTAAGTTAATAGTAAGTAAATTCTCAAACATCTCCTAACTACAATTCTTACAGAAATTTTCAGGATAGGCCCCCAAACAGTTTGCATTACGTTCTCGTGAATAATATTAATTGTAGAATTTTGACTTTTCCACATTAACCTTCACTACACTAACAAATATCTTCAATCACATAAAACCACAAAAAATTGGACTACTAATCCTGAGACCTAGCAACGTCAGATGAAGTATCACATAAATTAGGTGTGAGAAATTAAACTAAATCTCATTGGTCTTTATTAGAAAGAGAGAATTGGTACAATCCACTTAGGTCTCGGTTTCAAGCACCTAAGAATGGAGTATTTCCTGGTAGGGAGCACCTCGCCCTTAAATGGGCCCTAAGGCACGAATCCAGATTAGTCAGTCCAATGGATTTCGGAATACCATATAGTTAAACCAAAAAAAGGAAATCTTACCACACACCAAAAGAAAAAGGAACGGTAATATCTACTCTATTAAGAATAAGTGAAGAGGGGCCATACAGGCCTATGACTAAGGTAATATATATGTATGAACCAAGTTAGGACTTAAGGAAATAACTAATTCAGGCCATTTCAATTTGTATTACAATATACATTGAATATAGAAAAGAAACAACACTATTATATCTACAGGATTAGCCATAGCATGTGCACACTTTAAACGAAGAGAAAAACACAGCATGTGAGAAGCACCTGGCATGTTTGAGACAAAACCACCTCTGTTTTCAATGTCGCCTCGCTCAGTGTTTGGTTCATGATCAATTGATAGCTGGATGGCCTGACCCCTCCTAGAGAGCACTGCTCTGGAATCTCCAACATTTGCTACCCATAGCTTACGACTGTTTATAAGAATTGCAGTCACGGCAGTGGAACCACCTCTTCCAAGATCAGGACTGTGTGAAAGAATAGCTTGATCTGTTCTCTCATATGCTTTTAAGATCGCCCTATGAGGGTCATTCCGAAAATCCTCCTAGAAGTTTTAAACGTAAAAATTGAGAGAAATCCAAAGCAAATCCCCTCCCCCCTAACACACAAAAGTGAAACAATAAAGACTCTTTTTTTTAAAGTAAAGAAATAAAGCTGCCCAAGATCAAATTATCATGCATTTGATGCATTGAATGTTAAAAGTAATGCATTAGGATTTTGTTCTTGGCATGACACACTCATATCTGGGTCGATCAACGTCTCTACTACCACTGCTTGTTGATCTCTAAAAGAATGCTTTAGCTCAAAATTGCATGAATGCTCTAGTTAGATCACCGATAGCATTCTCCAATAAAAACCACCATGTGCAAGGTATAGAAAGAGGGGAAATAGGAAGCATGTGTAAAATATGTTTGGATGAAAATCAACAACATAGCTATCATTGTATGCCCCAAGTAAATTGTCTTGCTTAAGACATAAATAACACAACGAGCGAAGCATTTCTTACAGAGCTTACAAGTTTATTTTGCACAATTTACCTCGTTTAAGATATTGGAAAACAAATGCTTCTGTAAATAGGCAGGAACACTATCTCCCAAATGCCCATCATAAATAGCAAAAAGTCCTAGTTCACGTCCTTGCAACTGGACGAATTTAGCAACATGGAAATCCTCCATGGGATGACTAGCTTTCCCCTTAACCAGGCTGAAACCGTACTTTGTAGGCCCTTGATTGCTTCTTCCTTTTCCAGAGCTACATGATGACCGTCCTCCTGCAAGCTAAACGCAAAATGATACATCAGCTTTCTGAACCCAGCCAAATATGTATTGCGGACAACCCATAAAATTGAGACTGAACAACCACCCGACCAAAATTTACTATAACAACTAAAATCCAGCTGATATGGAAGTAAAATTTTTGAAGTCATTAATCAGGCTTTCTTAGAAAGAGGACCAACGGAACGCCAATCATGAAAAATGTAAGTACTAGTTCCTGCAGCGCAAGAGGGTTAAAGTTGTAATACTGCATGTCCCAACAAAACCAGAGGATAGAATGCTAAATATCAGAGAATTACTCCCCATCAAATACGTTCTCACTGCAAACAGACGAAGCCAGAACGTTAGGAGCCATCTGAGAAGAAAATAAACAGATTAAGATTCCCAAGGGCTTCTAGAAACATGTGTTCTATGAAGGGCCAAAGGTGGGTTGTTCGAAGATGGTTATTAAAAATTGTTAAGACAGGGAAGTCATGACACCATTTGACCCGAAGACTGCAATTTCCTGCAGCCAATCCTAAAGACTACAACAACAACAACAAAATCCCAGTAAAATCCCACAAGTGGGGTCTGGAGAGGGTAGAATGTACGCAAACATAGAAAAAGGACAACATTTAATCCAAATTATTCCAAAACAGAGCAATACATGTTAGTTTATTTTCACAAAATGCAAAAGCCCACTTTCGCCTAAGCCATAAATATCAAGATAAATTAGAGACTCCTCAGTCTTTCCCAGGAACATAACTCAAGAAGACCTTCATAATTTGGCTAAACCCCTAAAATAATTGCTTAAGAATGAATTTTAGTTTACTATGGAGAAGCATCATTTAAGGACTTCCATCACAAAGCTAAAGGTATCAGGCTATCATACATATTAATTAAAGTAACAGCTAGAAAATATGGATATAAAATAAAAAGGAAAACAAATATGCATCAAGAAAAACCTAAAAGAATCCAAAAGATTTAGCTGCCAATTAAACCTCACCTGCGAGAAGAGGGATTTGAAGCAGCATAAATTACCCATATAATTCAGTTACTCCTCAACCGCCTACTATAGTAAGCAACATGTACCATAACCCCTCTTAAAATCCTGAAATTCACTACCTGCAACATAAAAGAAAGAATTTTGATCGTCAAATAGATAAAAAAAAAAAAACGACCAAACATATCCAAGAATCCATCTTTCTTCAAAAATCACCAAATTTTTCAAAAATCAAGATTTGGGTATTGCAAAAAAAGTCTCAACTTACCGATCCACCAGTCTCCTAAATTCCGAAGATACAAAGAGATAAATATTGATATGCCAATAAGATTTGACTTTTTGCTTGACCAAAACTTATATATGTGAGATGTACGATTAAACAGAAGCAAAATCACAGATTAACAAAGAAATTTTATGAGTTTGAAAAATTATGAAGATGGAGTTTAATGGAGTTTGTGAAAGTGTTGGATTTGCTGTGCAGGCAAGAATGGCTGTCAAAAGGCTTTTGCTTTGGGTTTTTGGGCTTCCCTTATTGACTTTGTTGTCTTTATTATTTATTTATTTATTGTTTGTACTAATGTTACAGCCAGTCAGAGGGGACTACTTGTTTTTCTTTCTTATAGTACAGCTGTGTTTCTGTTTTGTTTCCTTTTTCTCCTTTTCTAAACAGTGAAAATAGTTAATTTAAGTGGTAAAATGAAAGGAGTTTAAGGAATTAGTACTATAAATTATTTTATTAACAGAAAAAGTAGTACTAAAACTGATCATCAACTTTTCGACCATGTTCTTTGGTCAGCACTTGGTACTTTTTTAAATCTATTTCGACTTAATAAAGAAGCTTGCTTTTCAACTGTTTATCACCAGTTTTTACCACTACCCTTATCAATCTTGTATTCTGAAACCTCTTTTTCTTATAGTAAGATCCACTCTAGTGTTCATTACTGTAGCAAAAGCAAAGTACAAAAAAGATTGTCAACGGAATTGGAATCTCCACTTCACGTGATTTGATGAGTTGGCCAGAATTATACCAAGAAAGTCCAACCATATTATACCAGTATACTAAGCTAAAGTTTGATTATACATTTGATTAAATTTTTAAAAAAGTTTTTGAAATTGTATCGAAAAATAATTTTTAAAAGTTGAAGTTATGTTTGGATATATTTTATTTGGGAAAAAAAGAAGTTAAAGTTTTGTGAGTGAACAAAAAAAAAATTACCCAAAAACTTTTTTTTTTCAAAATTGATCATATTCCATGAACAAACAATATTTTTTTTTAAAAAATCTATGATCAAACGAGAGCTAAGTTATTTATAATTTTTTACATGACAGTGGTGTCTGGATTACTCGTGTGCATGTTGACTATTAGTTAGATATATGTTATCACGGACGGAATCAGCATGTTGCATACTAGTTCGGTCGTGCTCAATGATTTCGTTTAAACCTTATATTTATCTTAAAAGATTCATTAAATATGTATAAATTATTACTGTAATTTAGAACTCAATAAGTTATAAGGATTAAAACCACAAACTCATAAGTTTCAAATCTTAGCTCTGCCTATGCTGGTTAGGTTCTATCGCACAAATAACATTGTCAAAGGCTTTGGCAGATATAAAGGGTGTGTTTGGTATGAAGGAAAATATTTTCCGAAAAATGTTTTTCATTTTTCCCATGTTTGGTTGACTTAAATGTTTTGAAAATCATTTTCCTCCAAGTTTTTCTTATCAAGAAAAGGGAAAACATTTTCCAAAACTCCTTCTCAACCTTCCCCACCCCACACCCCCGCACACAACCCAACCCAACCGAACCCCACCCCCTCTCTACAAAAAGATTCTTTTTTTTTTTAATTTTAATTTTTTTTCGTCACCACCAATCCTACTTCCCCCTCGCAGAAAAATTTATTTTTTTACTTTTTTTCTTTGTATTTATTTTTTCGTATCTCTGCACCACCATCCCCTCCTCCCCGTCGCGCAAAAAAATTATTTTTTTTTTTTATAATTTCAAATTTTTGTTTCAAAAAAGTATATGAGTTCATGTTTGTTGTATCTAAATTATTTATGAATACTCTTGAGAAGTTACTTCCTTAATTTGCGTACCAAGCACCAGAAAATGAATAAGATTACTATTTATTTTTCATGAAAACATTTTTCACGAAAAATATTTCTCTTCGTACCAAACACACCCAAAATAATCACCTAATATATTTTTCTCCTGCACTACAATTTAAACTCGACACCTCATGATTTTTTATCCATTTTATTAGTCACTTGGGCACATTCTTGGGTGATTCAAGCATATTATACTTTACCTGTCACATCTAGGAAATGTGAGAAAGAACAAAGGGGGGAAGTAAAAATAATAATAAATAAATAAATAAAAGCTGGCCTTTTACTTGCACCATATTTTTGGTTTTTACTACAAGCAATAGGATTAGGGAGGAAAATAAAAATTTGTGCAAAGAAATTGAGTGCTGGATATTCAAAGGACAAATGACATTGGGTCATTGGCAATCAATTAAAAGACAAAAGATCATTTCCCCTGGTTTTACGATGCATAATGCATATTAATGCGTTCCAAATGATATAAGTAGCATTTTGAATAAAATAAATAGCATTATCAAAAGTTTGGACATCTCTAATGTGAAAATTTTAAGAGCCCGTTTGGACATTAAAAAAAAGTCATTTTTTTCGAAATCAACGTCTGTTTATAAAAATTTTAATTTTCGCTTGAAGATGCATTTTAAAATTTTCTAAAATTTAAAAAACTCCAAAAAGCCGTTTTTCAAAATTTTTACTCACAAAACTTCAAACACAACCCAAACTAAAATTCACTTGGAAAAATTTTGACCATTATTTGAATTTTACAATTCTTATGTCCAAACGCCTACTTAGTTTAATTCGTGAACTACAGAGTGACACCTTTTTGAGGCACTTGGAAGAGATTTTAGGCGATTTCTTTTTCTTTTATTAGCAGATAAAGGGATAATGGTATAGCACTTTTAACAAAGATTCAGGGCATGTTAACTAGAACAATACACATCCAGGAAATAATTAGGACTTGATGACCACAATTAGAATTGGATTAGCGTGTTGAATGAAGGTCAAACGCTGAACTAATAATGGAGAAAAATCCATTGGAACAAATGCAGCGTACATCAAAAGGGGGCCATGTCTGTACGCGCATTGTATTGTAGACCAGTTTTGTTCATTAAATTCAGTTACATTAGGAAGACCATTGACAATTCCAACTCGGTATTAATTAAGTTCATATCATGCCTTCACATCCTACGAAGACAACACCAATTTATTTTCACATTTATGATATTGAAAAGTCCACTCACATTTATGAGGGAGCGACGACCTATGTGAGGACTGTGGGAGAGGTCTCGGGTCATTTTCCGTTCATGATGGGGTTACGGCCACTACTCAGCCTTTTTTCGTTTGTCCCGACAATGGATGTACTGACTCGCCACATCCAAGGGCAGATGTCGTGGTGCATGTAATTTGCAGACGACATTATTTTGATTGATGAGACGTGAGACGATGTTTACGCTAGGTTAGAGGTGTGGAGACAGACCCTGGAGTCTAAAGATTTCAAGCTGAGCAGAACCAAGACAGAATACTTAGAGTGTAGGTTTAGTGGTGCTACTCAGGGAGTGGAAGGGGAGGTGAGGTTGGATTCACAAGTCATCCTTAGGAGAGGGAGTTTTATGTACCTTGGGTCTATTACAAAGGGGTTTGGGGAGATTGATGAAGATGTCACACATCGTATTGGGGCGGGATGGATGAAATGGAGACTTGCTTCCTGGGTTTTGTGTGATAAGAAGGTACTACCTAAACTTAAAGGTATATTTTATAGAGCGGTGGTCAGATCGTATGTTGTATGGGACTGAGTGTTGGCCAGTCAAGAGCTCTCAAGTCCAGAAGATAAAGGTAGCAGAGAAGAGGATATTGAGATGGATGTGCAGGCACGCCAGATTAGATAGGATTCAAAATGAAGTTATTCGGGACAAGGTGGGTGTGACCCCAATTGGGGATAAGATGCGGGAAGCACAACTTAGATGATTTGGACATGTGAGGAGGAGAAGCACAGACTCTCCGGTAAGGAGGTGTGAGAGGTTGAATTGGAGGGCCTTAGGAGAGGTAGAGGTAGGCCGAAGAAGAGTTGGGTGAGGTGATTAGGCATGGCATGACACAACTACAGCTGATCGAGGACATGACTCGTAATAGGAAGATGTGGAGGTCGAAGATTAGGATACTAGGTTAGGTAATCTAAATTATTAATACCAGTAGTGTTAGTACGTACTCTCGCATTTGGTTGGTAGTAGGCTTATTTGAATACCTGTTTTTTTTTTCTTTTACATTTCGATTATCTTACTATCGTGCTGTATATGCTACTTTTACATGATTTTTTGGTGTTGTCTCGTCTTGTTATTATTGTGGTGTCTATGCTTGCCTGAACTGTGGGTCTATTGGAAACGACATCTCTACCTCCACAAAGGTAGTGGTAAGGTTTGCGTACACTAGGGTTGTTCAAAATCGAACTGAACCGATGGCTTATTGGCTTATTGGTATCGGATTATCGGGGTAATGGATGGTGAACGGATTGATATTTTATAACTAACGGCTTAACGATTTGGGGGCGGATTACTCAATTTTCCTATCGAGTAAACCGTTAATCCGTTAAGAATTTTTATATTACACTAGTTTTCTTCATGTTTAGGATGCTCATCTGAATTTTGTATAGTGCAATGAACCGGAAGTACTTGACTGATCATATTGTAGTCCAGAGGTAGAAGTAATTTGTTAATTGTCCGTTGATTTATCCGTAATAGCTGAATTGTCTGGTTTTATGTCATTTTTTTTGCATGCATCTAACAAATTAAAGTTTAATTTTCTGAATTTTCGATTTTACAGTCTGGATTTCTTGTGAATAACAAATGTTATTGAAAGTTTGATTGATTCATATGTGTATGAGTAGTCTTGAATATGAACTAGATTGGAACTTGGAAGAAGACTCTTCAATTTAAAAATATTGTTCGATGTTAGAATGATATTAAAAATTTGGTATTAATTTGAAATTATTTGGTATTGATTGAATGATTGTTCAAAAAAATCTATTTGGTTTAGCTTATAAATCGTCCGATAACCGTCCGGTATTCATTAATCCGATATCAATCCGCCCGTTTTCTTATTGGATGGCTAGCGAATTATTATATTTATACTCTGATAATCGATAAGCTGAACCGTTAAGCGTAATTATCCGTCTGATAAGCACCCCTAGGGCACACACTATCCTTCCTCAGATGCCATAATGTGAAATTATATTGAGCATGTTATATGTCGTCGTTGTTGTTGTTGTTTGTGAACGAATGGAAATAAAAATTCAAACAAGCAACTGCGGATTTGTTCCATTCAAATTCTTTTTTCCGCCATTTTTTAATCCTCTTTCATCGTTCATGAAAAGGAAACATGAAAAATTGAGTGCATTAACTTCTGAAAAATGCCAAAAAAAAGACTAAACTAAACATAACGGAGAAAAATTGGTAGACTGAACGTATAGTTATAAAGTGGAGATTACGAAATCCATATGAGTAAGATTAAATTTATAATCCTTTACTATTTTAATGCTGAAAGCACAAAAAAAGAAAGGAGGTAAAAAACTGAAACTAGAAACAATTTAGAAAAGCAGAAAAAATAGTCTTTCCCAAAATTACTTTTTTTAAAAAGTACTTTTGAGAAAAATAAATGTAGAAGTACTTTTTAAAAGCTTGATCAAACACTACTTTTTACTCAAAAATATTTTTCAAATCTGATTAGTCAAACACAAATTATTTTTACTAAAAAGGAAAATTAAAAAAAATAGAAAAGTATTTCTCAAAATAAATTAATTTTATAAGCACGGCTGAACATGTTATAAATTTCACAACTACAATCACCTCATCCAATAGAAAGTTTATTGGACAAATTCTCCAATAAAAAAAAAGGAGGACAAATTCTCTGCATTTGGTGTCCTCATCCTTATCCGGAGTCTAGCAATTCATCACTTTGAGGCCGAACCGTATGAAGTAGTGGGCCGTGTTCATGGGCCACATACCAAGCCCAATTAAATTATGAACGATGCCCATATATTCCTCTTTCAGCAAAGAGAAAAAATCAGAAATAGCCAGATTTACAATTGGTAATTGATAAATAGATGATGTTTAAAAAATAATCAAAATTTACCCACTTATTAATGTAAAGATAAAATCTGAACAAAAACGCCCTTAAAAATCCGGAAAATTCCAGCATAATATGTTGGAGTTGCAACATAATATGCTGAAAGTTTATACGCATGAACTCCATAATCCAACATATTATGATGGAACTTTTCGTGTGCTGGAATTCAAACATAATATGCTGAAAGTTTATATGCAGGAGTTCCATAATCTAGCATATTATGCTGGAACTTTTCGTGTTTAGGCAAAATAGTGGTATTTTTCAATAACTTATCAAATGTTGCTATTTTTCAATTATCAATTCGAAAATTGACTAACCCATGCTATTTCACTTCAACAAACTATAAATAGAAATGGTTACACCTAATATACATCAAAAGGAAAGAAAGAGTATACTCCGTCATAAATCAAAATAAAAAAGGACCTAATAATTCTTCAAGAGTGTATTGGTAAAAAAGAGTTTCACACGTAAGCCAACTCTTGACAACTCAGCCAGTTATGTGGACACAGGAGAACGCGACAGCTGGATGTGATTCTTTGAAGAGGTACGGAACAAAGAGGCACGATTCAATAAACCCTCGAGCTCATCAACCACGGGAAACTCACTCTAATCGAGACAAGGAAGGGATACAGTCAGAGTGAATCTAGACAGAATTACAGATAGATTCAGGAATCCCCAATAAAAAGCCCAGAAGTTGTGTAACCTTCACATACCAGTTACATTTTCCCTTGGTAACGCTTCATTAATGCAATAATTAGTCATTAATGAGCAATTATTGCAAGAACCAAACGTTATATTGAGAAACCTCCTATATAAAGGAAGCAAAAATATAACTTGTAAGGATATCTGATTTTCGAATACAATCTACTTTGTTTTTCTATATTTCGGCAATATTGTCTATTACTCATTTCTCTTTATTTAATATTATTTCCTTGATTATCAGTAACCCGTGTTCATCCTAGAAATAGCTTTGGTCAAAGGATCTAATTCTTTGGTTAAACAAATTGGTTCCGTTACCGAAAATTTGATAATCTTTGTTTGTTTTTCAAGCGATATCCTCTGAACTATGTCGAACTCTAACGACAACAACCAGCAAAGGAATGGAACCCCAGTTCCATCACCTTCAAGAACCCCACGAGGTTCGAGGGAACAATCCCCAGAAAGATCCAATAACAACAATGATAATAATGAACAAACGGTGGAACAAGATCGAGTAAAGTAAATGATTGCAAAGTATGTGAGCCAAGCTTTGCAAGAATTTGCGAGGGGATTACCGGTAGCTTTACCTGCACCACCCACACCACTCCCCAATAATACCATCACCATGGAAAATCCTCAATCTGGGTTGGCAAACTCAGGAAGGGGAGATACTCCTAATGAATCTCTCGAAGCGAGACCAGGTATATCTAATAATTCTGAAGTACAGACTTTATTTCTAACTTTGCAGAAATAGGTGAATGAATAAACGATCGAATCGAAAAAATTCCTGGAGTACCACCTGTTATCAAAGGCATTGACGTTGATAGATATTCTCAACAACCTTGGAAACCAAGTGCAACACCCGTACCCATTCCAAAGAAGTTTAAAATGCCTGACGTACATAAATATGACGGGACAACCGACCCACGCGACCATGTAACTGCTTTTACCACCGGAGTGAAGGGCAACGACTTAACAAAACAAAAAATTGAGTCGGTCCTGGTTAAAAGATTTGGAGAAACACCTACCAAAGGGGCGCTAACTTGGTATTCCCTTCTCCCTGAAAACTCTATTGATTCTTTTGTTGAGCTTGTAGATTCTTTCATAAAGGCACATTCTGGTGCGCAAAAAGTCAAGAAAATGATGGAGGACATCTTTAAAATAAACAAGGAGATATGGAACTACTTCGTGAATTTGTAGACAGGTTTCAACGAGAAAGAATGCAACTACCAAGGGTGCCTGATAATTGGGCAGCCATGGCATTCGCAAGTAATCTAAATGAAAAAATCTCAGAAGCCACGAGAAGACTCAAGGAAAGCTTGAGAGAATTCCCAACTACAACGTGGAACGATGTTTATAACATGTATAGTACTAAACTTCGAATAGGAGAAGATACCATTGCTCGTCTGAAAGAGGAAGATTATACCAGATCCAGGCGTTCAGAGTCAGACAGGAGATCAGGTAAAAACATGTATGATCCTTACATGGGACCATCGGGACGTGAAACTCGTCCCAGGTTCGAAAACACCAGGTCAGATTATGGACCACCAAGCAGAGATACGGGCTCGTCTTCATCTAGATCCAGAAGGGATCAAGGTCAGCGACCTAGATGTAATGCGCAAATTGGGGATTATACCTTTAATGTAAGTACCTCTGAACTAATTTCAGTGTTAAAAAATTTGGGTGATAAAGTTCGATGGCCCAAAGAGATGAGGTCGAATACGAATAAGAGGAACCCAGATCTCTGGTGTGAATTCCATAATGATCATGGACATAGAACTGTAGATTGCAGATTTTTGCAAGGTGAGGTAGAACAATTATTGAAACAGGGCTATTTGACAGAATTGTTCAGTGAAAAAGGTAAACAGGCATACATGAAGAACATGCAGGAGCACTCAAAAGCTCCATCTCCAAAATGAACCGTCAACGTAATACACGGAGGTGAAGAAGTAAATGGGGTGGTCTGCAAAACGACCAAAAAGTTCACAATTACTATCATGGGCGACTTTCCAGTCGTGCCCCATGACCCCTTGGACGCACCCCATGGCGTCCCAGCAAGCCTCTCAACGCCTAGCGCCACAGACAGCCCTGTGGTCTTGGCCGCGCCAAGTGACAAGCGCGTCTGTGCCTCTGTCGCCCCACCAATTTCCCTCGCGAGCGCCCAGCCACAAGCAGCTGACAACGGACCTGTTTCTACCCCTGTAGAAAACTAAGTCCTTTTTCCCTGTATTATTAGAGTAGTTTTTATTCCATGTACTTTCCTTATGTTTCTCTAGCATATTTTTGTCTATTCCTGTAATGTTGGTTTATTTTTTTTAAGTATTATTAGGGGGGATCAAGCAATCAAACATTTTCTAGCAAGCAATTCTCTGTACTGGTGTCTCTCCCCCTCGACACTGCGTTGCCTTCTTTGTAACAACTTTCATTAATACAATCAAGCTTTTATTCAATTCTCATTACTGTTCTCTCAAATTGTTGGCATTGGTTTTCCTGCACGGCACTGACAATCTCGTCTAGCGTGC
>ML388887.1:37712-66930 GCA_005239525.1 Nicotiana knightiana
ATGTTATCCTATAACTAACAATGAGGCAGAGTACGAAGCTGTTATTGCAGGATTAGAACTTGCACGAGAGCTCTCAATCGAGCAAATCATGATCAAAAGCGATTCCCAACTGGTAGTAAATCAAATGCAGGGGACTTACATCGCTCGAGAGACTCGGATGCTACAATATTTGGAAAAGGCACGAGAGCTCGTGAGACAATTCAAAACATGGAAGGTAGTACAGATACCTAGAGAGGAAAATGCTGAAGCAGATGCATTAGCTAACCCCGCAGCAGTCACGGAAGTAACAAACAAGGACAATGCAATCGTCGTTCATCTATTCCATTTAGCTATCGGCCATGATAGAAATGAGGTAACTTTCAATAATTTAACCTGGGATTGGAGAAACGAAATCCTAAATTTTTTGTAGAATGTCACCATACCTGAAAACAAGAAAACAACTCAAGCATTTCTCCGCAAAACTGCACGGTACTGCCTCATTCGCAACTCATTATATCGCAAGATGTTCGGGGGGGCCCTACCAAAATGCCTCGGACCTAACCAAACGGAATTTGTGATGAAAGAAGTCCACGAAGGACACTGTGGAAATCACTCGGGGGTGAGATCCTTAGTGAAAACCCTAATCAGAGCTGGATACTATTGGCCTAAGATGGAAGAAGAGGCCGAGAACTTCGTATCCAAATGCGACAGGTGCCAAAGGTTTGCCAATAACATGCATCGACCAAAAAAATTATTGCATCCAATAATATCCCCATGGCCTTTCATGAAATGAGGTATGGACATAGTAGGACCTCTTCCCACAGCTAAAGGACAGGTACGGTTTTTGCTCATGCTAACCGACTATTTTACAAAATGGGTAGAGGCAGAAGCGTTCAAACAAGTGCGAGAAAAGGAAGTTAAAAACTTCTTATGGAGAAACATAATATGCCGCTTTGGAATACCAAAGGAGATCGTTTGCGATAATGGCCCACAATTCATAGGCTCGCAAATCACATAATTCTTCGAAAGCTGGAAAATCAAATGGATCACCTCTATGCCATACCACCCCGTGGCTAATGGTCAAGCTGAGTCAACAAAATAAGGTCATCATTAACAATCTAAAGAAGCGGCTGGATAAAGCCAAAGAAAACTGGCCTGATGAGTTACCAGCAGTATTATGGGCATACAGAACAACTTCAAAAACAACCACGGGAGAAACTCCGTTCGCACTTGTCTATGGATCAGAAGCCTTAATACCTGTGGAGATTGGGGAACCAAGCATAAGGTTCACAACAGCCATGGAGGAATCAAACGACGACGAATTGAGGACCAATCTGGACCTGCTCGAACCGCGGAGAGAAGCAGCACTGATACAGATGGCAGATCAAAAACAAATCATAGAGCGTTATTACAACCGTAAATCTCATCTCAGGTACTTTAAGATTTGGGACTTCGTCATCAAAAAAGTCTTTCAATCAACGAAAGAAGCAGGTGCAGGAAAACTAAATCTAAACTGGGAATGACCCTACAAAATCCGAGGCATAGCTGGGAAGGGCGCCTACGAGTTGGAAGCTATGGACGGCAGAATCCTACCAACAAGTTGGAATGCCATTCACTTGAAGAAGTACGACTTTCAAGGAAAAGAAGTACCCCCCGTCAGGTATCACATGTTCGATTTTATTTTGAACATTTAAAATTTTACTAATTTTTTTAGATGATAGGCATAAAGCTAACCCATCACCAGATGATGATATTAGACCTGCAAAGACGCGGGGAAATAACACAATTCCCGGTCTAAGGTTAGACTTTCTGATGGATGTTTAAAGGGTTAAGCAGTCATCATCTAAAAAACTATATACCTTCGAGTCCAGAATGTTTTTCCTTTTCAGGAAAAGGACCACAAGGAAGGAATAATCAAGTGCTCGAGATCTCATTCTTCAAAGATCAAACACTTGGGGGACTATACAGTATGGAAGGCTAAGACGAAGCAAAGAAGACTATCAGAAAGTCAAAAGCTCGAGCCTGAAGACCCATCTACCCAACAAGACAAGTGATACGAGCAGAATCGAAAGAGATCAAAAGAGTCATCCAAATATAAAGCCTGATGCAAAAATGCAAAAAACCTTCGAACATGTTCAGGTTGAAAGGCAAAATATTAGTCACGAGGAAGCAATGTTGTTAGGGGTAAAAGATCATCATCAGTGTACTCATTCAAAAATTGTTATGACTAAAAACAGTTACGAAATCTTTGTACTCCTACAGAAAACTGTTATCAAATAAAACAGTTATAGATGAAAGATCAAAATACTTATATTTGTTCAGAAAACTTTTATCAAATAAAATAGTTACGGATAAGAAAACATTTCTCTCGTACTTATTAGAAAATTGTTTCCAACAAAAACAGTTGCGGGTAAAAACCCCAATTCTTATAATAGCTGTTACTAATGAAAAACAGTTGTTCCCTTGTATTTACTCGAAAAAACTGTTACCTATGAAAAACAGTTACAAAATACAAGTGTATATCAAATCTATTAAATAAAAACAGTTGCAACATGAGTCTTAGACGATAATCGTAAACACATGTAAAATGTCGTGGAAGTTCAAACAAAAAACTTCCCTTAGAAGCATTTCTAAACATGTGAAAAATTCCTATCACTCTATTGCATTACTATGAAGTTGAGACGTCTTCTTCATTAAGCATCAATCAAAAAGGGCCCTATCTTATAAATAAAGCCTATCATAAACAAAGGCTTATATTTTGAACAAACATTGTGCCTACTATAAAAAGGTTCGAGTTATTTTAGCATTTTTATGCGAAAGTTTAGAGGTAAAACTAAAAACCTCAAAAAGCAAGACATGCAAAGGACTTAAAAGCAAAACCGAAGCTCGAAACAAAAAAGTCATAAATTGCATTCATATAAAAAAGAGCGGCTAAGTAAGAACTAAGTACTAACTAGTACTTAACCGCATATAATAATTACATTTTTTGTGCCCCTAAGTTGTCAGTTGGGGACTTCAAAGATACAAATTTACCCCCGATGGAGTTGGGGGTAACCACCAGTCCAATAAAAAAACAACAAGGAGAACCAATACTTTAATCTTTTTGTGGAGGAGGGATAAATTCTTCATTAATAGGAGGAACGAGAGCAATTGAGGCGAAGAGGCACGAGCGGCAGAAGTTTCACCATCAGATGGAGAAAGATTAAGACCTTGTTGAGACTTCTCCATAGCCTCTTTAGTTTTAGCTATTGCAGCGCTGAGGTCGAAACCTTCTTGACTCATCTCTGTCAATGCATCAAGGCGAGAATTCATATACGCCCAACCTACATCAACAGTAGCCGCTTCTTCAAGATCATATAATCTTTTGCCCAAATTTGAAGCTCGACTTTTAACCTATCCTTCTCCGCTTCAGCAGCTTCATGGGCAGCCCTCAGAGGTACGATCGACTCCTCCAGAATTTGGACTCTATTTAATGCATTACACAGTTCTTCTTGTGTCCGGGAGAGTGATTGTACGAGCTCGCCAGAATATACCTCCTTATGCCCTAGCAAATCCTTCAAGTTCCTGATCTCCTCCGAGGCTTGAGACAATTGTTCAGCAAATGAGGATTCCAGAATGATCTTATCCTTATCATCCTGGTTTGAAGAAGCCTTCTCCACCGCCAGTTCCGTTGCCGTAATCCTCAGTTGTCTTTTCAAGGTATTCCTCTCCTCCTCTAAGGTGTCCATATCAATTCTCAAGCAATCATACTGTGCCCTTAGATCACCAAGATCAGCCTGCAATTCTCTTGTTTCCTGATATGAATTTGAGATCCTCTTCATAAGCTCCATACTAATAAGGTTGATCTACAAGAAGCAAACCAATTAGATATGATAAATTATTAGACATGGTAAAATTCACATGTGCAAATATTGTACCGTACCTTCAAGGAGGTAGCACCACTTCATTGGCCCAAGTAAGAGTTGTATGGCTAGCTAGTTTGGTTTTTTCTGTGGGACCTATCAAAGGTTTGAGCCATACGCATCACCCTCCGCTGGAACCTCTATCATCACCCTACGCATCTCCCTGTTGGAAGACCCTACTTCCCTAATGGAAGGCATGGAAGCAGGCACGAATGGGACAACAACAGGCACTGAGGGTAGGGGAATTGAATAAGGCACGGGCAAAATAGTAGGCACGGAAGATTGAAGAATTGAGGAAACCGCAGGTAAAGATTGGCATAAATCGTAATAGTTAAAGGAGCGGAGGAAACACGAGGAACCGATGAAACATATTCTCTTAAAGAGTCAGGAAAAACAGTAGCTAAAGGAACATCATCAGGAGCAAGATCAAAACCTTCATGGAACAAGTACTCAACAGAATCATGAACATGGGACTGTGAAACGTTTTCAGAGGTTAAAGGTCTAACTGCAGAGACGGAAGGCAAAATCATGGGTGTAACTCGTCGTCCAAAACCACCCGCCTTCTCCGTGACATGTGCACCAAAGCACCCTCCTTTTCTTCTTATTTTTCAGAACGAGACTCACCCACTTTCCTTTTCGAGGAAGACGAACTAACAATAATCTCTTGGGCCTAGGCAAGAGACATCTTTGGAACAGACGAAGCAGACACCCCACGGGCAGAAAATCCTATCAAAAAGGGGAAGATTAAGCAAGAATAAAAGAAGGCTCTAGCGAGAAAAAAAGTAAAAAACTTCACTTACCGTGGGGCTTTACATGCCTATCGTACTTCCCAGCGAAGTACTTCCAAGACCTTTCTTCTAATGAAGCGACATACAACAACTTTTCTACCCATTCACAGATACCGGAGATATTCTCAATAGTACCCATGATTGCTGGAAGAAGAAGAAATAGATACAGTGTTAATAAAACATCTCAAAGAAAAACAAATGCGAACTAAAAATGTACTTACGTGCGCGATTCCACTTCTCAGGGAAGGGAAGATTCTCTTCACCCACTAAACCAGCAGTGGGAACAACGACATACCGGAGGTACCAACCTCTGTCCTTGTCATCATCAGGGGTTACCAACACTCTCTTACTTCGAGCAGCCAGAGTAAAAACCCCTTGACGAAATAGGACAGGGGAGTAAAGACGAATAAGATGGTTGAAAGTAAAAGGAATTGAGGCTAAGGAAGCTAAACTCCTAAGACACACGACTACTCGCCACACAAGCAGACCAACTTGTCCCAAACAAATATCAAAGAAACAACAAAACTCGATTATAACTGGATCTATGGGAGGTATAAACTCTAGTGTAAAAAGATACGTATAAACAAAAGAATAACCCGTCTTATAAGACGTTATTCTTTGATTACCGTTCGGAACATAAACAGGGAAATCAGACCTCCAAGAACAATCCCTACGAATCAGGGAAATATGACCCTCAGTAATAAGGGTTGAATACCTCTCAACACTATCTAAAGAAGAAGACTAGTCTACAAGAACTGGGTTTTCCCTAGTAAAGACAAATTCAACGGGAATAATTTCATCAACTTTAGGTTCACAAAGATGATCGTCTTTACCTCTAGATGAAGAACAAGAAGACTTAGCCCAAGGAGAAACTAAAGACCTAGCAGAAGGAGGAGAAATTATATGCGAAGAACCTCTGGAAGGAGTGGATCCTAAACTCCTTAATCTACTGCCCCTCCGACTCCTAGTCGGGGCAGAAGAAGGTGTTAAGTTTTCCACATCTATTATTCTTTTAGGCTGATTTGATGAAGACATGTTTACAAAGGCAATGAAAAATTATTTACAAATAAAGGAGACAAGTTATAGAATATTTCGTGGAAGTAAATAAAGGAAAAAAGGTATTTATACTTGAAGACGACCTTCAAAAATGGAAAAAATAATGATGAAAAGTCATAATTAAAGGTGTCACTTCGGGACTGACGCAGCCACAAAAAGTTCTAAAAGGTGCCGAGTAAATACAGAACCAATCCGAGAATGACACGTGGTATGAGCATTAAATGGAAGTGACAAACGACGCATATGTTCATAAAAAGATGCGATGTTTCGAGGCAAAGCGGCGGCAAAATGTTCCCGCCATAAATGAATATCCACTTACCAAATATTAATCGATAAATATATGGTAAGTGGGGGGACTATCTGTATTGGTAAAAAATAGTTTCACACGTAAGCCAACTCTTGACAACTAAGTCAGTTATGTGGACACAGGAGAACGCGACAGCTGGATGTGATTCTTTGAAGAGTTACGGAACAAAGAGGCACGATTCAATAAACCCTCGAGCTCATCAGCCACGGGAAATTCGCTCTAATCGAGACAAGGAAGGGATACAGTCAGAGTGAATCTAGACAGAATTACAGATAGATTGAGGAATCCCCAATAAAAAGCCCAGACGTTGTGTAACCTTCACATAACAGTTGCATTTGCCCTTGGTAACGCTTCATTAATGCAATAATTAGTCATTAATGAGCAATTATTGCAAGAACCAAACGTTATGTTGAGAAACCTCCTATACAAAGGAAGAAAATATAACTTGTAAGGACATCTGATTTTCGAATACAATCTGCTTTGCTTTACTAGATTTCTGCAATATTGTCTATTACTCATTTCTCTTTATTTTAATATTATTTTCTTGATTATCAGTAACTCGTATTCATCCTAGAAATAGCTTTGGTCAAAGGATCTAATTCTTTGGTTAAACAAAGAGTACAACGACAACTAGGGGTGGGTATTCGGTACTTCGATTCGGTATTTAAGAGCTTTGACTCGATTTTTTCGTATTGAATTTATTAATTGTATATACCAAATATCGTACCAAAATAGTTCGGTATGGTTCGATATTTCTTATTTTGATTCAGTGTGATTTCGTTTGATGCATTAACAAAATCGTGCCCTTTAAAAGGAAATCATTTACAAATGTGAATATATGATATAAATGGAGTGTGGACAGTGAACACGATGTGCAAATATAGAAGGTTGTATGAAGCATTTCACAGATGAGTATTGTGTGTGAAATATGTGAAACCAAGCAATTGAAGAAGAATATTGTCACTCCACCTTTTTAATTTAAGTGACATAATTCGAAAGGGGATTATTTATTTAGTTCAGAGTCTCCACTTGGAATATTTATGGTGTCTCAAGTCACCGGTTTGTTTTAAAATCCCAAATCGAGGAAAATTGACTCTATTTATGGTCTGCAAACACAAACGATCGAGTAAGGAATTTTGTTAACCCAGGAGAAGGTGTGAGGTACTCCCGATTCGTGGTTTTAGCATGGTCACTTAATTATTAATAATTGGCCTAATTATATGGTTTAATACATATTTGAGACCTATTGTGCAATTTTACCTTTTAAACCGCTTTTAGTATTTATGAAATTTGTTTGAACAAGTCGCGATATCGCGCACTCATTGATTTTTGTACATATTGCGAATCGCGCCACGTAAAACGCACTCGCGATTTATAACATGTTTAATATTATTATTATTTGAAGTCTGGTCGAGTCACGTGAAACACACACTCAAATTGGGATTTACGTATCGTGACCATGCTACATGAACCATGCTCATGGCCACGATAATTTATTAATCGCACCTAAAGCAAGCTACGATGTTTACTCAGATTATTCATTTCCTAAATTTAAGATTCTTATGAGGCCAAGATTTATGGAGATGTTATGGAAAAGACGTAAATTAGTTGATGAAATGAACATGCTAGCATGTACCAATACTCTACGGCCAAAAACTGAAGCCCAAAACTCATTATTTTGACTAAATGAAACTGTGGCCCATTCAACTTAAATCATGATAGGGTCCAAATCTTCTATCTTTTAAATTAATATCCCATTATTAGACTTCAACTGGCCCATTATCATTAAAGCAAATTCCACGGTCCATTAGTTATCTAAATCAGAGTTAGCTCAAAATCCTAATTCCAATGAACTGTTGGTTTTCCCCATTTTAATTATCGATGCAGCAATACAAAAATTATCTCACTAGATATTATTCAAAACATGATAATCAGGAAGAATTCACATATGAACATTTAAAGCATGTCCAAATTTGAAAATAGAACTGAAGAACAAATTATTCACTGCTACGCTAAAGATGAATTCGAAGTTAAACTTGCAACTCGGCAAACCAATCAGGCAACGATTAAGATGAACATCAAACAAACTCAACCAATAGGGCGCTTTCTTGGAGCTCCAACGGAATCCTCGACCTCGACCGTTGACTCCACTGTTTGGAGATATTTTGAAGTTGTAAACGGGACTGCTCGGGGTGGTTTCAGGGTGGGATTTTGGGTGTTTTGCAATCTGATTTTTGGGGGCCGTTGTGTGGTAGTTTCGTGACTATTTAGATGCGACGTCATAGCTATTTCGGAGCTGGTTCAGGGCTGTTTCCCTGCTGTTTTTGCTGCACATCTGAGGTGGAGTTTGAGCTATTTTTTAAGGGGTAATTTCAGCTGCGTTTTGGCTGAATTTTGGGGTCGGTTTTGGACTGTTTGGGCGGTGATTTCGGTCAGGAACTTGGGATAATTTTAACAGGGTAGTTGGGGCTATTTTGGTGGTGAAAATAGAAGCTTTCAGTGGCTGGTTTACATGGCTTCAAGGAGAAGATATTGGAGCTGATTTTTGTGGTTTAAGGGGTGAGTTTTTGAGTAAAAATGGTGGCAGATCACATGGAATTTTTGGTTTGTTTTGAGGTGGGTTTATGGGAGCAAAACATGAAGGATCAAGAGTGATGCTAGGTTATCAAATATTGATTGTCCAGAACCAGAATACGAGTTTGAACTTTCGAACGAAGTGAGAAAATCGTCCCTTTTCTGCCAAGAGAATGGGTCCTTCTTTTTCGTTTTTTCCTCTCTTTTCTTTTATTCCCTGGCTCTGTTTCGTGTATTTCTATAGCATCCGCTTGTGTGTTGTGTATGTGGGAGATATCTAGTTCTAGTTATAGAGATTAATTGGTGGCCAAGAAAAAAAAGGGTGTATGTGTATATGAGTTTTGGGAGGGAGTATATAAGTTTGTTACAAAAGATAAGATTGACTCTTACTTTAATTAATATTTTTTTTTTTAAGAGTGTAAAATAAAAATACTAGCTAAATATTTTAAAATCAAGAACATATAATTTTTTTGTGATTTTTAATTTTCTTAAATAAAACCTGTAAAAATAAAATAAGAGCTAAAATATATTTATATACTAAAAAGTAATAAAAAAGTTAAGCATGACAAAAAAATTAGGTGCTCACAAATATTAACAAGCAGCAAATCAACATCAACTAATGAGCAGCAGAATTCAAGTTTGCACATCTAACAAGCAACAAAATTCAAGTTTACACATCTAACAAGCAACATAATTCAAGTGTACACAACAACTAACGAGCAACAGAGTTCTAAGGCCTAAGGGATCAGGGAATTAGGGGGCTCAGAGTGTTGTGGTTAGGTTTATTGGGCTAGAAAATAAAAATATAGGTGGGCTTGGACTTAAAATATTTCGGTATTTCAATATACCGAAATATCAAAAATTTAATATCGATACCGAAATATCAAATTAATTCAGTTTAGTTTGAAATTTAATTTTTTAATTTTATGCCGGCCCAACGACAATTGTTTCTATCTTAAAGTAATTGCGATTTTACAATCTGAATCTCTAATTTTCGGTCCTCAAAGGACTATAAAAATTTTCAAGAATATATGATGGAATAGAAATTCTATAATTGTTATCATATATAATCCTTCATTTAGTTAAATAATATGTGCATTTGCTGACAACTGTTGCTCTTTGCATGCGTCCTTTAGCATTCTTGAAGACTGATCAGGAGGTCTTTATTTGGAAGGTTTTTTGATAGGATTGGAAATAAGGGATGACATGAAGACTCACAGTAAACTCAAAAATGAGGGGGGGGGGGGGGGGGNCTTACAACTCTTGGAATCTACTCTTTCAAAAGAGAAATAAAACATTTGCACCAATTTCAGATACCGGAGATTTTTTTTCTTATTTGATTAGACTGAACCGTGTCAGGCTGCCTACGTATCATTATTTTAAGGAATTAGATCAAACGTAGTTCAAACCTCTCACCTAAATATTTTTTTTCCATCTTTATTTCTGTTTCTTCCCTTTTTTTTTTTAAATCAAATTGCCCTAGCTTTTATTTTCTAGGGGCATGGACTTTTGACTGTTATTTTCTTTTCTTTTCACTTGAACTTTCTAAGAGTTGTTTCAGTTTGTACTCTAGGAGCATGCACTTTTCTTTTCATTTTGTTTTTTTTAATATTTTATTTTTTTAGACTTTTGACTCTAAACTTGATTCCAAAAGAGGGTGGTCAAAGAAAATAACACAAACTCAAAAGAGGTAACAAATGATACAAAGTGTTTGCGTAGCAGAAAAAGGGCCTTCTAGCCTCGAGAATGCCAATCATGTTAGTCCTTCACAATCATGACATTGATGGACATGTTGCTTTATGGGTCTTTTTCAGTGTAAAACTGTACGAGCAATACTTTCCTTGATGTGAATGTCCCTTGTCAATTTGGATGACTTTTTCTTGGATTTTGTCTTGATGTAGAAGATGCATTTTCCCACTAAACTAGTCCATTTAAAGTTGTCAGGAATACACCTTCTTTTGAGAAACACTTTCTATATCTTAGTGCTAAACATACTTCAACCCGTCCGATCATCCTTAAGCCCGATCTTCTCAAATGATTCAAAATGTAAAGATCCTTAATTTTCATGAATATGACTACTTTGGTTCCATGTAAACTTGGCTCATGATTATTTTTCAAATGTTTCATGTCTTTATTCGTCTTCAAAAATGTCTCTTTCTCACTTATTCAATTCAAGACTAAATCAGTTTTTTAAGCTCAGGCCAAAAATTCTGCATGCGTGTTATGTCACTAGAACTAGCGTGAAAAGAACTATGCATAAATGGATACAAAATGACTAGCTTTTATTTATTGAATAAAGGATAGCAGGGTCCAATAACACAAAAAGAAGAAGAAAAGACGACAAAATAAGCTACTATGGCTAAAAGAGAAGTGACTTGGCTAAAAGAGGAGTGACTTGGTTCCATGTAAACTTGGCTCATGCTTATTTTTCAAATGTTTCATGTTTTTATTCATCTTCAAAAGTGTCTCTTTCTCACTTATTTAATTCAAGACTAAATCAGTTTTCTAAGATCTGGCCAAAAATTCTTCATGCATGTCATGTCATTAGAACTAGCGTGAAAAGAACTATGCACAAATGAATACAAAATGACTGGCTTTTTTTTATTGAATAAAGGATAGCAGGGTTTGATAACACAAAAAGAAGAAGAAAAGACGACAAAATAAGCTACTATGGCTAAAAGAGGAGTGACTTTCCAGTTACTAAGCAATATTTTAGCCACAAAATTTGCACATCAGCACTACTATGGTATTCAACCCTTTTATTTCTTCTGGTTCAACACTCAAATTTTGACTTTTTGATCAAATCATTCCCAATATTGGTTGTCGGATTTCAGGACTGAGGACATGAGAAATTTCAAAGCAACTCATTTACTAAAGGACTTGGAATGTCACGACCCAAACCGATGGGCCGCGAAGGGTGCCCGAGTCCTACATGTCGAACATCCTTAAGCATGCGTCTGAGATATAAACATGTCCACAACTGTGGTTCCCGGCCCAAACAAACTTTGTGAACATATATCATATAAGCAATAAACACATAGGTAAATAGATGAAGGTTTTGAGAAGATTTGTAGTCCAAGCACACATATGTGCTTAAGTTTAAAAGATTTAAAGTCTAAGCACATATACAAAGTTCTAGAGGTTTTACAATCTAAGCACACATGTGTAAGGGATAGGGGGTCCTAGGTTATTTATCCTATAGGATCACATCACTACAATGCTCGGTAATCACTCTTCAGAAGAGGGGCTACTCGTGGCATTAACGCACCAGATATCATATACATGTCTACCCTTTCCCACCCCTTAGCGATTATTAAGCGAGTTTATTTAACGACGTCTATACGTGTTGTTACCCGTACCTTCTTAATGGTCCTGGAGGAATTTAGGACCTCTAAATTAAGGATAAAACAGAAGTTTTGTCTTTGTAACTAGGGAACTTCAGCCCCGTATGCTGAAGTTGTTGTCTTTATAACTTGGGAACTTCAACTCTAGAACTGAAGTTTGTAACTGGGAAACTTCAGCTTTAGAGCTGAAGTTTTGTCCTTGTAACTGGGGAACTTCAACCCCGTATGCTAAAGTTTTGTCTTTATAACTGGCGAACTTCAGCTTAACTGGTGAACTTCAGCTCAGCGAGGGAAATAGGAGCTGAAGTTATTTAAAAAGAGGGTACACGTTAAAAGTTTTTAAAAAAACGAGTATAGGTTAAATGGGGGCGACCAAATAGGGTTCCCCGCGTAATTTTTACTAAAATATTTTGGTATTTCGGTATACCGAAATATAAAAAATTCAATACCGATACCGAAAAATATCAAATTAATTCAGTTCGGTTTGAAATTTGATTTTTCGAATTTTATGCCGGCAAAACGACAACTATATCTCTATCATAAAGTAATTGCGATTGTCTGAATCTCTAATTTTTGGTCCTCAAAGAACTATAAAATTCTCCAAGAATATATGATAACATAGAAATTCTATAATTGTTATCATATATAATCCTTCATTTAGTTAAATAATATGTGTATTTGCTGATATTAACTTTATGACATAATTGTAAAATTACGTGAAAATTATTTTAGTTTCGTTGTCGTTTTATCTCTGTTTCAAAACCAAGAGATGAATCGTAAGTTGTACACTATTGTTTAATCATTCTATTGTTTAATCCGCTTTGGAAAAAATAAAAAATAAGTAAAATATCCTTAATTAGTAAACATTGTATTTGGAATTATAATCCTTTTACATCATAATAAAAAAAAGATAGATTATTGTTTTTGCAATTGATAAAGTTAGAAGTTCAGGTCGCATGAGGTAAATAAAGATATTATCTAGCTTATTATTTAATTTAGTCATCTGAAAATAAGTGAAGATGTTTTTCTCTTTATCTTTTTTATAGTTTCCATCAAAGCTTGTGTTATTAAATTTGGAAACTTTCAAGTTTCAAGTTCGTCGATCGTAACAAACCATGAGATTGACATATCATGGTTATGATAGAGTGATAAGTACTCCTTTATTTTTGAGGTTTCAGGTTCGAATTCCTGAATATGAAATCACCTTTGTTAAAGAATGATTTACTGTTTAATGTGAGACTTCCTGGCGCGAATCCGAATTTAATCAAGTCCCAATCAATGACGAACCCAGAATTTTATACAAGCGAGTTCAATCTTACAAGTATATAACTTTAGTCGTAAACTAATAGCTGTCAAGTGAGTTCAAATAGATATTTATACAACTTTAATCCTAATTTATACATATATACAATATTACTTTTTGGTGAAACGGGTTCAGTTAAATCTGCTAGCCACCACTTGGGCCCGCCGCTAGCCCCAATGTAGATACCGGGTGAAAACAATAAAAAATAAAAAAAATAAACCATGAGATAAACAATAGGAGAATCAAAAGTGAGACATCGTAAACTTCCCACCTTCCCACGTGTTCTGTACACGTGTCCATCCATCCACGTGCTCCCCCTCCAAACCCTCCACCCCTTCTTTCTCACTTCGTCACTCTCTGTGAACACTGAACAGCGGACTTACTTTTCAGTTCAAACACAGCTTGATTTCAACAGCTTATAGAAGAAATGCTAAAACCTAAAAGCTTTTTTCTTGAAGTTCCCATCTTTGATTGGTTTAATGGAGTGCTTGAGGTTTCAGATAATGGGAAAGAAGACATCTTTTATACTCTTTGTGCTGCCTACGCGTTTGTCTCCTTCATTGCCCTGGTACACGTTTCTTGGATTATACTTCTGTTTCCACTTACTTAGGTATTCGTATGAATATGTTATATAATTAAACTCAAAGGTTTCTGTTTTTTTACCATATTTTATGACACGAGATTTATTGCCTACCATCTGGATCTTATTGGATTGACCATTAGTGCTAATTGATTAAGGGCTGTAATATCTACATTTACTATAATACCAAATCCATGATTAATCTAGTTTTTATTAGGGCAATTTCTTGGGATTTATTTGATCCATTCAGAGTTCAGATCTTTTCCAATATGAGCTCCTAACTTACGCTGGGTTGTCTAATTTTGTGGATACGTTTTCTTTGGGGTATGCCCCTAGGTCTAGGTTCTTAGATCTAGGATTTTGTCCTTCAGTTTGTATTTGGATTCGTTTGGATATCTGGAGGAATATTTATTTGTTTGCAGCATAATATAGTGAAGAAAAGGAGATTAGTTTCTTGGATGCCCTTGTTCCAAAGGAAAGTTCTAAATGTGATAAAATCATTTTCCTTCAGGTTTAATCATTTCTGCAGGACTTATGGTTGGAACTTTTTTATTTTGGAAAATTGTCAAAGGCTGTACCTACAAGTCTCTTTCCTATCAAATTCACAAAAAATGCAAGAAAATCAACTTTTCGACCATTTCGTCCTAAATCATGGCAACCAAATGGTACATTGAGGTTAATACATTGACTTTTTTAGCAAAGGGATCATTTGATTTGCAGGTGGATAAGGCGTGACAGTGACCAATGGTGACAAAATTTTAAGATAGTGATACTGTTGAGTGCATAGCATAGGCCTATGCCACACTGGGCTTAGTGGACATGTGTTAATGTTCACTAAGAAACCCTTAGTTGATTCTCTGTCGGTAACCATGGGCTAGGCATGCTCGGGCAAGAGCTCCACGCTTGTCAAACCATGGGCTTTAGTCTTGCTTGGATTAGGAGAAAGGTAAATAGGAGTTGAAGTTGACACCAACCAAAGGTATGGTGAAAATATTTTTCGTGGGGAAATGTTTCAACTAGGATACTATTTTCTGCGTCATTTTTCCCGTGCTTGGTTGGATATAAAGTAAACAACATATGGTTATTGTTAAGTATAAGATAGGTAGAAAGGCGGTTTGTGATAAATTTTTTAGTATCAAAGCTTGTCAACAACGTCCAAATTGGTTGAGGCAAGTAATATGAAGTAAGAAGCACATATTTATAAAAGAATATGATTTATGTTCATATAAGTAAGGGAAGTCATTTATCGGCTTTAGGTGAGAAATATTTTGCCCGGAAAAAGTATTTTCCATAATTGAAGAAAAATCAAATCAAATCAAATACGGAGAAATGATTTGATCAATCGCTACATCTTCTAAAAAAGATTTTGTATCATACCAAACACATCCGTATTAAATTTGGATAAGCTACTCCCTCCATTCCAATTTATGTGGCGGAGTTTGACTCAGCACAGAGTTTACTTATGATCTTAAACCTGACACTACATTTATGTGGCTATAAAACATGCTAAGCATAGCACCCAAGAGTGTGGACTAGTGGTCAATAAAGTGGGTTGAGAATCATGAAATCTCAGGTCGGAGACGTGATTTCTTTTCATTTGTCCAAGCTCTGGTGGATAGAGCTGCTTGCTTCCTTTTGTTGGTGGGAGATAGCAGGTATCCAGTGCAATTAGTCAAAGGTGCGGACAAGCTGGTCCGGACACCATGATTAATAAAAAAAAGATGCTAAGGGTAAAATGAGAATTTCACAGTTAAATTGCTTCTAAATATAGAAAGATGTTATTATTTTTTGAATGAACTAATAAGGACAAGTTCCACATACAATGGAAGAGAGGGAGGACTACTACTTTTTCTCACTTTACTTTACTGTCTGAGAGTGCTTCTTTGAAGGTGCATCGCTTCACACATAAAAAGTGATAGACCCTCGTTTCGCGCTGCTCCGTATCTTGCTTTAAAAGATAAGGTGATCTCTTTTAGTAACACTAGACTTTTAACTGCTAGGGTCATAAATTAGTTAGCAGGTAAGGAAACACAGGAGTTATGTTCAAAGATACAATTTGCAGAAGTCTCTTATTTCCTACTATTCACTATTATTACCAAACTGAAGGGTTGACATTTGATTGCCAAGTTTTGAACATCCCTTCCAATTGAGAATTTTTATTATCTTATTTACCTATCTGATAGATTCTAATTTTCTCTTTCTTCAATAGAAAGGAGGGGAGGTCAATTTTCTTCACTTTTCCTTCATTGGTTTGATTCTTTCAATAGATACCGGGATTCGGATTGGAAATAAAAAATCTAGTAATTCAAACTAAGGGGGCTTATGGACGAGTTTTTTTTTGTCTATTTTGCTTTACAACTTAGAATAAGATTTCTAAGCGGGATCCACTTTTTGGGGAATATGAGTCGAAGAATCCTTTTAGTTGCTTTAATAGGTGCAATTGTTGTAGCTCGTCAATAAAAAATTTCTATTAAAACTTGGAATTCAAATAAAATTTTGTTCTATCTTATCACATTTGAATTGTCGAGCTATCATTATAAAGTGCTTTTGAGGTATATGATTCCCCCTTAACTTCAAGTCTTTACTTAATCAGGAACTATATTGGACATTGAATTCAACTTAACTGAGAACTTTTGCATAGCCTGAATAGTGAATAAGCAACTTATACTATGCATTGACAGCAGAGCATCAAAAAGGTCACACAGTTTTAGTCTCCTCTCCTTACTCTACGCAACATATATTTGGAAGAGGTCAAGAGCCACAGAAAATGAGCTTAAAGTGAATGACAACATGTAAGGGAAGTAGACTTGTTAACACAAGACATTTTTAATTTTGACTCATAATCATGAAGTGGTAAACACATTTGTAGGCTCAAAGCAAAAGAAATATTAACACATCTTTTGGTAGCTGTCTAGTAAATTCTGCATAAACCTAAGCATTGCAATGACTAACTTGTATTCCTTATTCATTTTCAATGGATAATTAAGTCAAATGAAAAATAAATAGTTCATCCGACAAAACCAAAAGGGAAAATGTAGACAAAAGAGCTTTACGATGATTGTAACTCCATTAGATGAAAAAAGAGGAGTATATTAAAAGATCTGCCGCCCAATATTCTGTCTTTTTCTTTTGCATGTGATTTTTAATTGTTGTTTTTATGCGTTCCTGTTGAAGGACTGTGTGTGTGTTTGTATGTCATGTTGCTGAGCAGGAGAGGGGGTGTGGAAAGGGGTGACACTTGTTCATTTCAAGCTTGGATTATACTATTTTAATGGTTTGGGCACTAGTTAATGATCAATGTTTTAAAAGGCGTGGGCATAAGGCGAGGCGTTTTATATATGCCTCAGCGAGGCGTAAGCCCCGAGGCACAGAGCGTAAGCCGGTATTTAATTTTTAATATTTTATAAAATAATATAATTACAGTAAATATTTATAAACAGGTAAAATTGCATAAAAATGAAGAAAACTATAAATATGTGATAAAAATATATATATGGATGTGCTTTATCCCCACAAAAAACTAGTCAAAACAATGTATTATACGCTACTTAGAATCTCAAGTAACTTGAGTCGAAAAGAATAAAGTTTTCTACATGGAGGAACAAAAAGGATGACTAAACTGCAATTTGAACTTTGAACTTGCTTCTATGAAGGAGAATGAAGTTCTCTTTGTATTTGTAAAAAAAATTTGAATATTCGTTGCTTTTGGGAGATATTAGCAGACCAGCGGACAAGATAAAGAATTGGGAAAGACCATGAATTGGGGCTTCAATCAATAAAAAATGTCTTGACTTTTAAATTTAATACATTTCAGTTCCTTTTTAAAAACTTTTGGGTAATTACCAAGCTGAATTTTAAGAATTTGGGTATTATGTGAATGACTTATTCAACAAATTTTGTTTTAATTTGAAAAAAATCTCTGGGACTTACGCCTCACTAAAAAAATGCGCCCCGTACGCCCCTAATTGCGGGGCATACGCTTATTGAGACTTTCACCGCAGGACGTTTTTGGTGCGCCTCGCCCCGAAAAAGCCTTTTAAAACACTGGTAATGATAGCACTGCAGTTTTAATAATTTTATAGTGGGATTTGAAAAACTTGGAAATACATCTAAATTTCCATCAGCATCTCACTAGCTTGTCTTGGTGAGGCCTACTCTAGATTCTCAGAATTTATTGTCTAAGCAAGTTTCCATATGTTGTATTATAGGTACAACTCATCCGCATCCAATTGCGTCTGTCAGGAATTGGTTGGACAACACAAAAGGTTTTTCACTTGATGAATTTTGTTGTCTGTGGATGTAAGATTTCCTTTACTTTCTCAGAGTTCTGCTAGAAACTCTTGACATCAAGTTATTCTGATGCTCACAAGAACCAAATATTTGTTGGCAGTGAGAGCGATTTTATTTGGCGTTTACAGGAGTGTATTTTATCTGAGGCCAAAAGTAAGTCTTTTCTTTCCCCTAACCATTCTAATTTCCACTTTGTCGGTGAATAAATGCAGAGTAGGCTATTTGACTCCTAAAACTTCTAGAATGTACTTTCCAGGGAATTACACTGCAAGAGAAGAAATTTAACTCATGTTGATGAAACAATCATATCCAATTCTTTGAACCTGAACTGAGAACAATTTATCCTTATTTAGCATCAACTCATCACTAATCTAGGCGATATCACAGAACAGTATCAGTAGCTGTGATCCTGTGTTTAGTGTATAACCTATGGACTTTAACTTATCCTTGTTTAACATCAATTTGCTGTCTGTTTGAACTTTCTTGTGAACAATTCCCAGTCCCATAGCACAAATAGTCAAATCATCCGATCCTTCTACTTCTCTTTTCGTCTGTTTGAACTTTCTTGTGAACAATTCCCAGTCCCATAACACAAATAGTCAAATCATCCGTTCCTTCTACTTCTCTTTTCGTCTGCCTCTCTCCTTATTCCATGACTTTGTAGTTGATATGAAACATTCTGACCTTAATACTTAAATATTTCCAACTCTTACTGAATTTGATTGCACGCTACATATTAGAACAGTTGTTTTTAAAAATATTTTTGACCATTCCATGCATCATATTTTTATATTTTGGATTCCAAATTTAAGTTCATATTTTCTTTAAAGAAAGAACATTATGGCATTTGATTTGTCTATTTAGCTAACACCAATTGGCATTTAAACAGGCACTTGAGATGATGCTTCTGGATCTCCCTGGTCTTTTATTCTTTTCGACATATACGCTGCTAGTTCTATTTTGGGCTGAAATATACCATCAGGTAATGCTATTTGTTTCTCAATAGTCTTTAAGGAATCACTCAGACAAGATACTGTCAACGGAATCATGTTAAAATATTCCTTAATATATTCATTGTGGAAGAAGCCTTACCTATTATAATTATTTTCATCATGGATCAGGCCTTACTCTTTGGTTATTTTTTTCTCAGGCAAGAAACCTTCCCATTGATAAACTTCGACCTGCATATTATGCAGTTAATGCAGTCGTGTATCTTATACAGGTAGTGCATCAGAGTTCTATTCACTTTACAAAAAATATATCCATGTATAAGCTATGGAAGCCTCTCTAAGTTTCCTTCTATTTATGGAACCGTGGTATTACTGCAGATATGCATCTGGATCTTCATCAGGCTTGGCCCGACTTCGACTGGTGTTGAAACTGCTAAACTCTTTTTCGCAGGTCGGCAACATATATGCAATTGTTACTAAGACATTGTTGTCTGCAATCTTAATTTAAAAAATCTGAGTGTGCACTTTCTGCAGTTATTTCGTTTTGTGCTGCTCTGGGATTTGTCATGTATGGTGGAAGGTAATTGGTGCCCCAGAATTGTACAAGTGCCCATATTCTCTTTCCTATATTACTATATCCATGTTTCAGGAAATTGATCTTTTTTCTTTTCCTTTTTTAATCTCTCTTTAGGTTATTCGCAATGCTTCGGCGCTTTCCTATTGAATCTAGAGGCCGTCAGAAGAAGCTTCATGAGGTTTGTACCTGTTGTAACTGCCTTCATCTTCATTTTGTCATTCTCTTGCCATGTATATGGCAACTAGATGCAAGACTACATTTTCAGTTTGGTGCTTGTTTTTGCCTTTGAGAGAAACAAATCCATCTTCATTGAAGCTTTGGTGCCAAGTCCTACCTTGTCTTTCCGGCCATCGTAAAAGTATCTTGACCAATTAAAAACTAGAAATCTAGTTCCCAGCTCCATCCATCTTTGTTTTCGGTTCATAGTGTAGTCAATAGGTGCTATCTTCTGACATGGAACTATCTAATTTTTGGTTGACAAAGTTATCATGAGAGGATATGGGTACCTGATGAAATGCTGAAATAGTCAAAATACACTGATTTCTTTTTCCCGCAAAAGATAAAGGAAAAATGATTTATCGTGTACTCGATATCAGCCAATGAATCAGTTGAGCCTCAATCTCAAACTAGTAGGGGGTTTGCTCTTCAGGTGCATGATCCTTTGTGTATTATATCAATCCAAATGGTTTCACTGTACTTAAACGGAAAACTTTTTGGTATAATTATAAGGGGAAAGATAATTATTCCTGTGTAATGAGAATCTGATCCACTTTGGTTTTTAATGTCTATCGTTGTGCAGGTTGGCTTTGTGACTGGTATTTGCTGCACTTGTTTCTTGATCAGATGTGTAGTGGTAAGTTTCCACCAAATCCAGGATACACATACTTGACCCTAGCATGATTAAGAAAATGCATATTTCCATGTTATTTACTTACAGGTTGCTATTTCTGCTTTTGACGGGAATGCTGATGTTGATGTCATTGACCATCCTGTTCTCATTCTCATCTATTACATGGTGAGTTAAGTTATTTTTAAGAGTTTATGTTTTTCTGCACAGACTCTGTACAGGTTTTTTACCCCATCAGGTGTTCTACAACAACACTTAGCAAGCCTGATATGAAAATCTGGAAAATAGAGTAATAACTTTGTAGCTGAATAAATTGAACTGACAACGTTAAAAATTTTTACCACTGTAAAAATTCTATACAAAGTTTAAACTCTCTTTTTAATATTCTATAGCTGGTTATGACAAAATTCAGCCCTTGTGAAACATTCGACATCTCTTAAGTCTATATTCTCATTTTCAAAGCTTATGCTTGGGTTATTTAAATTTTTATTTATCTTCTATTAATTTTCAAGCTCCCTTAACGCTCTTTATAGGCGTAAAAGATCTTTCACAAAGATTCAACTTTTGTCCATTTGATTCAGGTGGTGGAGATATTGCCTTCTATATTAGTGCTCTTTATCCTGCGCAAGTTACCTCCAAGACGCGTATCAGAGCAGTATCATCCTATTCAATAACTGATAAAAAGGGCAAAGCTGATCTTAATGCTTCACAGTTTTTGTTGGGAGAAGCCTTTTTCACAGAACGAAGTCATTAAAAACATTCACTTATCTTTTTTTCTTTTTCTTTTTCGGTTGGCGTTTGTTCAATTGATTTGTGGAGAAGAATTCTAGTTTGACTGCAACTCATAGTTGTTTAGAAGTCCTGAAATTATTAGCTGTTCGGAGTGTCAAAGATAGAGAAGAATTTTGATACACCTAAGAGAGTAGCAGTTAGAAGTTTAATGGGACTCAAACGTACTACTTGAGGTTAAATTCTTTGGTTATTTCAATTTATATCTTTGCTCTTGTAAAACCTCAAAACTAATCTTTCTGCTGAAACATGTCGAGAAGTTGTTCACTATGGGTAATTCTTTTCTTGGGTATTTGCATGTGCATGGTTACTGCCACTGCAAGAGAACCTAAAAGTGAAAACGTGGAGTTATTTGGTCGAAGATGGCCACCTATTCCTTGGTGGAGATTACCATGGCGTGTATACTACCCAAACTACCCGCCATTGCCTCCGCCTCCGCCTCCGCCCTCGCCCTCTGTTGCTAATGTAATTCCGCCACCAGTGCGCGTGCCCCCACCACCACCTCCGCCATTGCACACTGCTCGTCTGCCACCACCTCCACCTTCGCCTCTGCCACCACATGCGGCTACCTCACTACCTCCGCAACCAGCTCCTTCTCTTCCCCCAATTGATAATGTGGCTCCAATTCTGCCACCACCACCTCCAGCGTTTCATTCACCGGTGGTTAATAAACCTCCTTCAAGTCGGGGTGATGAACCAAGTGATTGTTCGATGGTTTTGATAAACGTGGATGGGTGTGTATCAAATTTGATCACTTCCTTTTTCAAGGATCAAGTGTCATTATCCATTGATTGCTGCAGAGTCATTTCAAGAATTTCAGATGATTGCTTTGACGCAGGGTTCACACACTTCAGGGTGCCCGTTTTACTAACAAAAGTGAGGGACTATTGTAGTCACCACCCGACACCACCTCCACTATTGCCTCCACCTTCGCCATCAGTTGCTAACACGGTTCCACCGCCACCTCCATCACAACACGTGGGTCCACCTCCGCCATGGCACGCGGCTCCACTTCTTCCGCCACAGGTGCCTCCACAACTACCTCCGTCTCCGCCCCCAGTCGATAACGTGGCTCCTATGCCACTACCACCGCCCCTAGCGTTTCACTCACCGGTGGTTAGTCCACCTCTACCATCGCACACGGCTGCGCCACCTATGCCACCGCACGCGGCTCCGTCATTACCACCTCAACCGCCTCCATCTCCGCCACCAGTTCATGATAACATGACTCCAATAGTGTCACCACCACCTTCATCGACTCCTCGGGGTGATGAAACAAGCGATTGCTCGACGGTTTTGATCAATGTGGATGGGTGTGTATCAGATTTGATCACTTCCTTTTTCAAGGATCAAGTTTCGTTATCCACAGATTGCTGCAGAGTTGTTTCAAGAATTTCAGATGATTGCTTTGATAGAGCATTCACGCACTTTAGGGTACCTGTTTTCCAAACAAAAGTGAGGGACTATTGCAGCACCAAGGGTGAAGCATAAGCAAATCTTAACAATACATTTTTCATCAAAGCCTTTGTTTCCTAGGCGAGTCCGTGCAGAGTATTCCTAATAGAAAAGAAAAAACTTATAATTAATGTTACTCTTTTTTTTTTTTGGTGATATAGTTTACTTGATAGGATCCTGAAGAAAAAGGGCCAAAATTTCATGTAGTTTGCTTAATGAAAATTAAGAGTGATTGAGTTAAATACTTTCTTCTACCTTTTAGTTAAAGTTCTTTATGTAGTTGATTCATCTCGATATTACATATCAATAATAGTGATTGCAAGGCAAAAGTAGATTTTGTAAAAAATTGGAGCCCGTTTAGATTAGCTGATTTGAAGTGGCTGATAAGCATTAAGCGCTTAAAAGCACTTTTAAGTGCTGAAACTGATTTAATAAATAAGTAATTACGTGTTTGGATAACTGAAATTAATAATAAGCTGCTGCAATATTTGATTAAAAAGTGATGATAAACTTTTTTTCTATTAAAATGACTTAAATAACTTTAGAACTGTTTACACTTATAAGAGCGTAATTTCTTCAAAATTTTAGATTCCAGATCGATTCAAATACAAAATATTCTATTTGTCATTTTATTTAAATGCAACTGTGCTTAGATAAGATAATTTTTATAATAAATATAATTTATTTTATAATAAACATATAATCATAAGTTATAACAATTAATAAATTGACAAAAGTTTCTCAATAAAAAATAAACTTAAATAGGACAAAATATTTGAAGAAAAACAAACATTGTCTTCATCACCAGAACACTTACCAAGCAATACACAAAAAATTTGAGGGGTTTAGGTTGAAAAAAAATACTTGAGGCAGTGAATATCGATGTAGGAGTTTTGTTCTAAAAAGGAATATTTTAAGGATAAAATAGTAAAAAATTTGGTCAATCTTAAAGTGCTTATAAGCTAAAAATTAATAAGCTGGGGGTGACCAACTTATGACTTTTGGTTTATTTTTGACTTATAAGCACCTGGCTTATAAGCACTTTTAACATACTGAACGCGTAGATAAGCCAAAAAGTACTTATAAGCTAGTTTGACCAGCTTATAAGCTTAGCGTGACACCCTCTTGGTCTTGTGTCTTCGATTAGTAAAACGAAGAAGATCGAGAAATAGTAGAGTATTTATTTACCATCACTATGTTTGAGGTTTTTCCTATACTTAAAGTTCAGAAATTCAAAAGCAACATACAATTTTACAGAGAGCCTTGTCTTTTGGCTGCTAGATTCCTTAATAGAAGAGAACCTAATTAATTAGATAACGAGCTGAGAAGCAAAAGAAAAAAAAGGACATGAAATAATGATAACAAAAAAGTTCTAAAAATGATCTTGTTACATAGAAGGATGGATCGTTAACCCTAGTTTATTTTTATCAGTTGATTGTATTTAGGGAGAGTAGCATTTGAAAGTTGTAGTTCTTGCCCAAATATAGGGTTTTTTGCTTTGTCTTGTAAGTACTTTTTTCGCGGTAATAATAAATTTAATTACCAAAATAAAATGATCTTGTTACATATTGTTTACCCTTAGAATCAGATAACAATAAAAGTTATAAGTGGTTTTAAGAATATGTGATTTCACTTGGCACAAACTGAGAAATATGAAAATTGATGTTAGAAATTAACTGTATAATAAAGCAAACCAATATAATATGCAGCTTTGGCCCTCGAGCTAGGTCGCCCTCGAACCAACAGAGTATGTTATTGAAGAGTAAGAACTGAACAACAGAATAAAAGAGCTTAAGAGAGAAAATGTAATATATTGCTTTGTTATGTGTGAATGTGATGTTAATCTGATGCTGACAAAATGATTAGAACGTCCTTTATATAGTAAAGGAGTTCTGCTTATGGTACAATTCTAAATATAGAAGAAAATCCTATGATTGTCTAATTAACCGGTCTTGACTTGGTACGTGCCGAGATTTTCGCCACGATCCTTGCCCGGTCACGGATATCTCAGCTTTCTATTACTCGACTCAGCATGCTCCCTTCGATCTAGCTCGATCTGTGTCCTGCTCGGTCTCGATCTTGGCCGATCATGATCTTGATCAGTCACTGATTCATGATCTTGACAATCTATCTTCGTGTCATGATCCGACACAATGTGAGATCGAACCTTGGCCTGCCATTTCAATCTCGATTAATCATACAAAATTGGGCAAACCCTATTTTGACCGTATATAGATAGTCCCCTCGTTTCTCAGAAATAAGATGATGAGAAAAGACATGAATTCCCGAGTTCCATCTTTCGGAGTGATGATGTCAGCTATTAGTTCGATCATGACGTAAGCAATGAGATGTCCCGTTGGTCGAGTAACCAAGGCATTAAATGTCTGTCAGGCGCTGGTCGACGACTAGGCGACTCTGAACCGACGCCTTCAACCTATAAAACTCTGAATCTTTCTTCATTCGAACCTTTACAACCATCACCTTCCCTGCTTTTGCTCTCAAAGAATTCTTGCATCTTACTTCTCATACTTAATATTCCTGAACCTTAGTCAATTTCTTCGCTTTCTACTTTTCACAAATGGCTAAGACTTTCAAAACTGTGCCACAAAAATAGGCTCCTTATTCATCACGCTCTGCCGGCGAGGCGGCTGCGACAGAGTGCCACCCTGAGGAATACGTTCCGACCGGGTGCCCGACGGTTTTCGACTTCAAGATAGAGAAGACCCCCTCGGTGCAGGTCCGGTGTGAACTGATGTCAAGGTACATGTGTACCATCACCGAGGGCCTCCTTGATAGGTTAAAGAGGAGTGCAACTGGGTAAATAAGAACGTGGTCGTTCCCTCTCCTGAGGAATCGATCACCACATACATAGAGGGGCATCTAAGTGTTTACACTTACCCCTTTACGTTTAGTCCCCTAGATCCTGTAGTAGGGGCCTTTTGCAAAAGGTATGAAGTTGCCTTGGGCCAGATTCACCCATCGTTTTGGAGGATCATCATCCTTCTCCGCTTCTTCTCCAGCAAAATCGAGGGTTGCTCCCTTACCCTCGATCATCTAATGCGTCTCTACAACCTCGGATCTATCGAGGACTAATTAAGCTCCCTCATCGAGCCAACAAAGCCCCGTTCTCCAGTATTGACGAGACCCATGATCGAGGCTGTATGGGCAGGTTTGTCCGAATATGGACATCGGACCTGATACCTGCTGAAGATATGCCGTTCCGGAGCAGTGGAATTTTAATCGTAAGTGTTTTTTCCTTAAGTGCTCATTTTTCCATTCTTACTTTCTTCAACCGTTGCTTATTTTTACTTTGTTATTGCAGTTGTGGCCCAGATGCCAGACCCGATTCCGGAGTTAAAAAGATGGGTCGAGAGTCTAGTATCTCAGAGGCCCAACTCCGAACAGGCTTGAATGGAGCTTTCTAAGGGTCGGTGGGACGCTCGGAACCCCGATAAGCTTCTGCTCTCTATTTATTTGTCACTTTAATCTTTTCTAAAATAACTTGCTTCCTTTTCTCTGCAAGTCTCAGGAAAGATGTCCCGATGAGAACTCCTTCCAGCAATGAAGAAATCCTCCCTCAACCATCAACTCCGAAGCCGGCTAAGGAGAAAACAAGAAAAAGGGCCCCGAGTCCGTTGGGCTCAGAAAAGAAGAGGCAAGCAAGGAAGCCTCTCAAGCCTAAGGAAAATGTTATTCCCTTATCTGTAGAGTCGGTCCGCCAGCTAATGGACGAGTCCTAAGATGAGGAGCAAGAAGAAAAAGATGTCGGGCTGGTGACTTGTTCGCGGGCTGCGGTTCCGGTACAAAAGACCTCCAAACCGGAGGCAATAAACAAAGGAACTTAGGCCGAGGTTCCCGAGCCAGAAGTCACTCCGTCGCTGGCGAAGACGAGAGAAATAGAGCTTCAAAGAAAGACCCCCAAGCAGCGGAAGAGGTTCCTGGGGTCGAACCTAGGGTGGTCGACATCTTGGACTCCCCCCTAATTTCCGATGTCATGATTCAAGAGGCCAATATGTTAGAAGGGCAACGAGCAGATATCCATGGCTTCTTTGACGGGCTCGAGGCAGCTACTTCTGAAGAGATTCCCGGTTTTGGCGACCTATCGGTCCCGAGAAAGGTACCATCGTCAAGGGCAACTGGGTCTCCATCAAGCTCGAAGATGGTAGATCAATTTCCAGCTTCGAGTTTCAACCCCAATCGCAAATGGCATCTGGTGTTGACCATCCCCAAAGATGCTCAAATTTTCTCCCCCCTCCTCGGTCGGGTTCTCCAGTTATCTAAGGGGCTTGGTGACTGAAGAAGACCATGCGGTGATGAATGTCGTGGGGGCCGCTTGCTTGTTCAACGAGGCCCAACACGCACTAAATTGGGTAACCTTCAAACTTTATTTGTACTTGTAGATTATTCTTAACATTTTTTCTCTTTCTTTTGTAGGCTTTGGTGCTGCACCACGAAGCCTTTGTCAGAGCTCGGGAGGAACATAGGGCAAATGTCCGGAGACTTACTGAGAAGGGCGATACTTATAGGCTCCTCATTGAAAGACACCAGGCCGATCTGGTTGCAGCTCGGGAGGATCAAACCGACATGGACGGACAGGTATTCCGAATGCTCCACGATAGTGATGCCGAGTTAGAGATAACGACTAATGACCCAATTCTGCAGATCCGACAGAGGCTCGAGCAAATCGTCCAGCTCAGCAAGCAAGTGGATGACGTTCGAGCCGAGGCCGATGTTTTTGAAAGAAGCATGGATGTCTTGGCTTTGATGAAAGATACTGTTCAGGCTCAGTTGGAATCGGCTAAGACTCAGCTTCGAGCTGAGAAAGAGAAGAACTCGGTGCAGACCGGGAAAATCAAAGAGCTCCAGTCTCAGCTGGATTCGGCCGCCAGCAAACTCGAGGAGGCTAATTTAGAAGTGGTCAAGGTCGGCATCCTTGCCGATGAAGAGGTGGCCCAGTTAAAAATCGATGTTGAGGCCATACAGACCAAATCCAGAAGCATGATCGACCACACGAAGTGGAAAGCCCGGAGGGAGGCCCTCGAAGATTCTCAAGCCCAAGATTTCAATATTGCGGCCGAGATTGACAATGCCCGAGCAGAAGAACACCAGGCTCAGAAGCTGGCCTTCCCCGAAGATGACTCCGATGAGTTTAAGGAAGAAGATCTCGAAGACGGGGATGCCGCTTGATCACGCTCAACTATGTCTTATAAAAGACTAAGCGGGCGTTGCAAATATAATCCGGGGCATTATGCCCAGAGTTGATCCCACAGGGAATTTACGTATCAATCAAGTCTTTAGAATACGAAAATTTTACTCAATCAATTCTTTCAAGACTTTTGATTATAAATTGGCGATGCTTTACTAATTCTACTGACAATAATAATAACTAACAATTAAAAACAATCTGTTGTAAACAATTGTGATAAAGGTCTAAGGTTATGGTTTCCCCCGTTGGTGAACTTACTTCTCGGATATTTCATATAACTTGATTAATTATCTCTATCAATCATGAACCCTATATCTACCAGAAATCTCTCTCAAGTAATTATGATAATTTACTAGACGCACTCTCTCAAGTTACGCTAGCTAGATTGCATTACAGTTCACTTTAGATTGCACCCGAAGTATCGTTATTTCTAATCCAACTTCTAAACCCTCGGTTATGACTTTCGTCTATACTCTGGAAGTGGTGTTGTTTAAACAATTACTTAAATGTGCACTCTCTCTCGAGTAGATACATACTAAATAAGCACAACTAATTGATGGCCATTCAATTAACTACAACGAGAACGTAGTTGAACAAATAGAGATGAACAATCAACCAAATTATATTAATATCATCATAAGTTTGTCTCCCAACGGGTTCCACCAAAATCCTAGATTAAAAAAATTAGCTACTCATATTCATAAGAATCAATTCTAAAATAACTTGCATAATTGAATTACAGAGTAATGAAATAAGGAGATAAAAATCAATGTTTCTGCTTTTCTGAGTAGTAATCCACATGATTTTATTCACTTTAATGGATTCCTCCCTTTCAAGTTGTGTTTTTGGGTCTATTTATATGTTTCGGATAAACCCTAAACGTGTAGGAGACTTCTATTCCAACCGGGAAACACTTAAACTCTTTAAAACTCAGATTTAACAGGATCAGGGGCCAGGCGTTTGGGCTCTGGCGCCTGGATAATGCCAGGCTAGGGCTGGCGTTTGGGACCTGGCGCATGGATAATGCCAGGCTAGGGCTGGCGTTTGGGTCCTGGCGCATGGATAACGCCAGGCTATGTCTGGCCTTAAAGCTCAAATGCCCGGCTATAGCCCGGTGCACTCCTCTTCGCCTCTTGAGCGTATTTTTGACGTATTTGCATCCATTTAGCTCGGCTTCCATCTCCAATTCAGCTACACATGAAATAGACTCCATTATGCACATAAAAAGTGTATTTTTATCATTAACGCACATAAAATGTAAGGCATATAAC
>ML388889.1:18419-29815 GCA_005239525.1 Nicotiana knightiana
CCCCCCCCACAAACCCCCACAAAAGAGAGTTTCTGCTCTATTTATGTGGTTGGATATGCCTTTGGATAGTATCCTTGGCAATTATGTGCTACTAACTCATCTATAGCCTCACATGAACCTTTGCTCCATTGACAACCATTGTGGCTTTGTCGACTTTTTGTGTTTCACTTCTATCTCATCATTCCACCATTCCCCTAGGATGGCGTGATTCATTATTAGATCCCTGGAATCCATTTTTTAACATTATGCTATGTTGGTATCATCATAAAATGCTTTCACACCATATCTTTTGGTGCTATTTCCAAAATGCCTGACTGCAAAACTGATATTAGACCATCTTGGTACCTAGATCTCATTCTGTCTTTTGAAACATTGAAACAACTTCTTTCATGGATAATCTAATTGGTGAAATTTTATTTTGTGTCAGACACAATTGTAGACATTTAAATTGGTTAGATTTTAATCCATAAAATAATTTGGATAATATTTTATGTTCAAGATATATTAGTCCAAATAAATATTATGAGTTAATATAATTGGATTAAATATTTAAGTCCTATAGATATAAATTTAACTAAGGTCTAATTTTGTCGGGCTAGTCCATTTATTTGGGATTCAAATAATGAGCCAAATTTGTTGGCCCAACCTGTCATCTTATCCTAGAGGGCCAAACATGTATCAAGTGTCAAATGGCGTGGTACGCCAAGTCAAGTAAAGGAGCTGATAGGGTATACCATATGCCAAAATGGCATAGCATGAGCATGCCAAGTCAAATAGTAAGGCCAATGAAAATATGTTGCGTGTACAAGTGACATGTTGTGGCCAATCAAATGTGTGGCTTCGTCACAACTTTAATAACGGTCGATGACTCCTTTAAAGTAAATAAATTTGTTATCACAACTCCTTTTCCACAACTATAAATAGGGGTTCACCATAACTTAAAAAGGGGATGAATTCACAACAAACAAGAGTGCTTTGATACAAATAAATCTCTTATTGCTAGAACATGTCACTTGTATATGCGATGCATTTTCATTTGTATTACGATTTGACTTGCCATGTTATGTTATGGTGTGTCACGTCATTTGGCACGCGAAACAAATTTACTCCTTTAGGATAAGATGGAATCTTGGGCTGGCAAAGTGGGGTCATCATTTGAAGCACAAATAATGGATTAGCCTAATAAAATTAAGTTTTTAATTAAATCCATATCTATTTGACTTAAGTATTTAATCCATTATATTAGCCACATTTTTTGTTTGGACTAATATATCTTGAAATTCAAATATAATCCAAATTGTTTTATGAATTTAAATTCAATAAAATTTGAATGACTAGAAAAGCCCCCCTACTCATGGCTTGTCGGTGTGTAAACTTGTTGAAACTCTAGACGGGCCTTGAAGTACCAGTGAAAGGTTATTACTCCAATTCTTGGCCTTAATAGCTTTGAGGCTACAGTTAGAGGCGTCTAAGTGTGTTTTCTGGGAATAGTAAAATTTTTATCTTTGTTGTGATTTCTTTCTCAAGAGGATTGTGTCGGGAGGGGGAGGTGGAAGAAGAAGATTGATATGGGTCAAGAGGGTGATGGCGGGTGGAGAGAGAGAGGTATGATGTAAGATCAGTAGACGTCAAGTTCCACTTTGCAAATCAAGACACGCACAACTAGTCATAGTTGAATCTTACATAATGTAAATTTTCTCATCAAAGTGAGTGTGCTCTCATAAGCAGCAGCAGAAGTGACCGTGTCTCATCAAAATTTAAGTCCAATTCTAGCACTTGTAGCATCTGCCCTAGTTTAGATGTTGGGATTTGCATCCAAGTTATCTTCACTTAAGTTGTGCGGACTCTTCGATTTTGGTGCCGTCGCTGTCCGGATACGAGGCGGATACCGATACCGGGACGGCCGGACGGGATACGTCCCGGATACAGTCAACTGACTTCGGACACTTTGACCGGAGTCCAACGACAAATTTGGGAGAAAAATTGAGATTTTCATTTCTCAAAATCAAAAATAAAACAAATTTAGAACAATGAAAGAATAATGTTCATCCTGGAGAATAAAAGACTGGTGTTGTACAATATTTATGTAAGTCTTTCACAGGATATCTCTCAATAATTACAATATTCTTATAGCTCTATTTTGTATTAGCCGAATCCCTGCACCCGTATCCATATCCAGTACCGCACCCCAGAATCTTAAATTTAAGATTTTGCCGAATCCGATACTCGGATCCGCCCCCGTATTGGATACCCGTACCCGAGTCCGAGCAACTTAGATCTTCACTACTCCTTAAGTTGGTGGATTGCTGAACACTGATGATTGTAGGTTTAATTTTTCGTGTTCTGGTTGTAAGGTTTCCAAATCCTTAGTAACACAATCCTTAAATGCTTGATTGCTCCTCAAAATTGTCAAAGTTCTGGCAGGTTAATGTATCGGTAGCTTGAATTTTCATTGTTCAAAGTGATTAGAAATTCAATGAACAAACATAGTGACTTTACATGTTTATGGCCGCTAGAAAAGGGATATTGTCCTCCTGTAACATACTGATCTCCAATTTTATGTCGGAATATGTATTGCCATCATGCTATTACTGTTCTTTTTTCTTCTTTTCCAGTAGTTGTTTCTTATGCATATCTTTTAAAAATACCTAAAGGTGCTATGCTCGATTGCACCCTCGTGCTGTCAACTGCCGCAAGAAGAAGTGTGGACACAGCAACCAGGTTAGAATCATCAATTACTTAATTTTAACTTCATTTCCTTGATAAAATTGAAATTGACACTTTGAGTTGCTTTTTTGGGGTTGCAGTTGAGGCCTAAAAAGAAGATTAAGTAGATGTAAATTTCTATTGCTGCTGACTTGTAGTTGCTTGGCGGTATTAGATCTTTCAGAAACTGAACTTTGATATCTTTTCAAGAAAACAATTTGTACTTGGATTTATTTTGGGTTTCTGTTCGTTTTACACTTAAAGATTCATGGACTTGTATTTGGGAGAGGAATATGAAGAGTCTTTGCTACTTCCATATTTTGGGGGATCAAGTCGATTAGCAGTCAGTCAGTGCTATTTTGCTGTGATTATTGGTTTATGAATCGTAACAACAAACTAATCTCTATTACTGTATTATGTAACTATTTACTAGGTTTCCATTGACCAATATTAGATCACTGAGGTGTGTTTGGTATAACGGAAAATGTTTCCGTGAAAAATATTTTCTTGGAAAACAAGTAGTAATCTTATTCATTTTCCGGTGTTTGGTATGCAAATTAAGAAAATAATTTCTCAAAGAGTATTCATAAATAATTTAAATATGAATATAGAATTATATAATTGACTTGGACTATTTTAGAATTATCACATAGATTCATTCGAATAAAATTCACTCGCTTCTTATTCGTAAAACAAAAGACTAACGTACACGCCTTGTGGCAGCAAACCATTCCCGCCTTGCATCCAAGCTATCTTTGTTACTCTTTGAATGTTCGTAAACATGTTCATTTCCTTATTCAATCCCTTGGCATTCCAGAATTCAATTTTATCCATTGGAAATGGGGTTGCCCCTATTCTGCCCCTTTCCTAGGGTCATCTCACACCCTTTCCTTTTGCTACTCTTTTCCCCCACCACATTCCCACTTGATGTTTCTGTATTCTCCCGTTGGTGTTCTCCCAGTGTTACAAATGAATTCCCAGTTGTGATAGTTCCCTTTTGTATTCCATCCCTTGTTCTTCTCTTCCCCTCCCTGGTCCATTCCATACTCTAGAAGTAGTTGTTTTGTGACCCCCATTTTCCGTATTTCCATAACTTTTTTGCCCTAGTGTCTGTTGTTTTTGACCCTGTCCTTGTTCATTGTGCAGGCTTACAATCTTCTTTTCCCATGTTTCTGCATCTGTGTTTCATTTGGCTCCTTTTGCACTTGTTTGCTTACTAGTTTCTACTTTTCTTCTTTAATGAACTTCCTACACTCATTCATTTCATGCCCAAAATTCTTGCATTTGTAACATAGTGTAGGTTTCCATTCATAGGAAATCTCCTGCTCAACAATTCTGCCCCGCTCATCCTCAAACATGATGGTGTTTGGGTATTTCTGATGAGGTTTTACCTCAATTAAAACTCGGGCATATGTTAGTCTTTCCTTTTGCGTGGTTGCTCGATCTGCTTTCAATGGTTTACCTCCTGTGCTTGAGGCGTAAGGTCTGACCCTTCTGCAATTGGAGTTGCAACTACTTTGCTCCATGATTTAGGGCTTACCTCTCTATTTTCCTCTTTCTCCTTTGTCTTCTCCTCGTCCTCAACCATGTTTGTCCATGATTTGCGCGCCTCTCCCTGCTTCTTTTCTCCATTTCTGTTCATTGTTGATCAGATCCCTAATTCCTTTCCATCGATAGTTGATTGACTAAGATCCAGAGGCGATATCCCTTGCAGGACATTGATGCTTCGAGATTTCTTTAAATTCACTGATTGTGAAATTCCTCTTGCCCCATTCGTTTTACTCAAATTTGTTCCTTGCATGTGCTGCCCTCCCCCTCCGGTCTTTGATTTCCTCATCATGTCCAGCAATGGCTGAGAAGAAATTTCATTCTAGAGAGAGAAAAGCTATCAGCTCCAAGTATATAAATTTGCCAATTTTCTTTTGCTAATTTTGATAAAGGTAGAATGATGACTTTAGCAAAATGTTACCCAAATGTGTTTGATGAAGCACAGATTCGGGACTTGATTATTAACTAGATACTTTCATAATTCATATGCGAGCTGGCAATCCCAAGTTCTCCAACTTGCAAGGAATTAGTGATTTGGCAAAACCGTTAGTTGAGACAAATCTTGTGGAGACTTATTCGTATATTTATTTACTTATGAAATTAACTCTGATTTTACCTGTTGCTACGCAACTGTGGAGAGAGCATTCTCATCCATGAAGCAGATAAAGAATGAAGAGTGGAACAACATGGATGATCAATATTTAGATGATTGTTTAGTTTGTTAAATAGAGTGTGATGTATTTACAAATGTAAGTAATGATATCATTATTGATCGTTTTCAAAATATGAAAGCTCGTCGAGGACAATTACAAATAGATTGTGTATGATATTAAAAATATTGTTGGAAGTTTTATGCTTTGCGTCAATTAGTTATAGCTATTATATTTTCTTTTTTTGATCTGTTTATCTATATAAATAAAAAGGATGAATAACCCAAGCCGACGCTCGAGTTGATCAAATCAATTAGGTCGTCACTTGTAATTCCTAAATCCTGGAGCCTTGCTTTGTTTCTAAATTTTTAATCATTTCATATGCATAGAATCTTGTCTATCGCATCCCTAATTAATTTACTCTCTCCGTTTTAATTTATTTGAACCTATTTCCTTTTTAGTCTGTGCTAAAAAGAATGACTCTTTTCCTTGTTTGGAAACAATTTACCTTTATGCAATGATTTATAATCACACAAAATGTATATACCTCATTTTATGCCACAAATTCAAAAATATTATTTATTTTCTTAAATTATATGCCCTGTCAAATGAATTCACATCAATTGAAATAAAGTAGTATTAAATAAAAAAAATATAGGGTAATGGAAAAGCGTGCACAAAAAGGAGTCCACTATTATTTTCACTTTTCAACTACTCCCACAGTCCCGATGCACCTTTTCCTAACGTTATTCCCACAACGACTTCTTTTAGGTACATTATTCCCACCATGATTAGAAGCGTCCAAACTAATGAATTGTTTCAGCTTTTACAAAGTTTTCCAATCAAATTTTGATTGTTACGCTTCTGAATTCATTATTACCAATATTTAATATTTCTCATTGTCATTTTTTATTTTAAATTTTAAAATATGCTGACCTCTGAGGACAACACTATTGCCCCCTTACTCTTCCAAAAAACTATACAAAATAATCCGTTAGGATTTAATTAGAGAAAAATAACTATTACAAAGATATCTAGTGTTTTATATAACTGACTTATTACGTCTTAAGATGAAATCATCATGTGAATTAAGCCATAAAACTAAAAAAATACTTGTTATAACTCATAAAATCATCGAACCCCAGACTTCGTTTGTGTGTGCATGAATCATTTGATCATCTATTATAGAAAAACAACGATCATGCAATATTATCAAGAAATCCTTTGATTTCTATCTTTTTTTCTAATGACACACATATTGATGATTTCATTATTTTAAAAAAAAAAAAAGAAAAAAAAAGAAATATATATATATAAGAAGACATTTCTGAATCATAATGTTTAAACTATATTTTTAACTATTACTCAACACGGTTCTTTCTATAATAGCAAATGTTTATAACAATTGTATGGAACAATCAACTTGTAAAATTACGAAGAAGTAGAGGACAAATAGCTAGAGACCTACTACTATATAGTTGCAGCTAGCAAATTACTACAAGGAAATGACAATAGCTATATAGTTGCAGCTAGCAAATTACTACAAGGAAATGACAATAGCTATATAGTTGCAGCTTGCAAATTAAACAAGGAAAAAGGAGCAAAATTTAAGGCAAAGTTTATGTATATGAAGAGTGGGTAGAAAAACAAGGTGGAAATGATATTGAAATAAGAGACATGAAGTCAAAAAGGAGCCTTGGGAATTCATATGTCATAACTAATCAATACTAGTATTATATCACTGCAGCATCTACACCTCGAGTCAATGGCAAAATAAACAGAAAATTCTACTATTCATACAAAGAAATTAAATAATTCTTGTCTTTATTTAACTAGGGACAAACCCTACTTTTTCCTTTATATTTTCCAACTTTTTTCTTTCGTAATATACAAATCAAAGTCATGTCACATGTACGATGGATGGAGTAATAGGGTTTCAATATTTACAACCACAATATATCTTTGGTGAAATTTAAGTAACTTGTTAGCAATATTGTGTTTTGGTGTTTGAAATTTGACAACTCCTTTGTTTTTTTGGTTTCAGGCATTTTATGCCGTATTTGTTTTGGCTTGACTAATTCGGATTTGCATTAAAAAAAATCACACTTAAGTATGGCCTATGATCCACTCTTGCTAACAAGAAATTAATAGGAATATTATTACGAAATGATAACAGGCAGTGGCGAAGCTACATGGTCATAAGGGTGGTCAACTGACCACCTTTCGTCGAAAAATTACACTGTATACATAGATAAAATATTACATTTTAGAGGTATATAACATATACTGAACACCCTTTATCGAAAAATTCTTTTTACTGTTTTTAAATTTGAACCCCCTTGAAAAATTCTTAATTTCGTCGCTGATAACAGGATGAGAGTTTTTAAGGAGACTCCACAAAACCAAAAGAGTATGGACACACCCTCACACAACAAAAGGAGGAACTCTTTTTCAATACTCATAAACTTGCTTTTTTCAAAATGATAAAAGAGTATATGTTTTGCTGGTCTATTTTAACACCATTATTTATTTACTCTAAATAAAGAATTGGCCATATCTACTGAAAGCAAAACAATGCAAATGCCGAGTAAATTAATCTAAGATTTTTATTTTTATTTTTAATTTTTGTGGGAAGATACTAAGCTAGCAGGTGGTGTTTGTTGAACTACCGACAGTGAAATGGAGAATTCCAAAACAATCTTGTCATGAACGTATAGATGAGAGAAACAAAGCAATCAAGCTGGCAAGGATGTGTCAATAATGAGCCAAACGCGATTCTACTTTTTCCCCGGCATAAGATCCCGATTAATTCAGATTCGCGTTGTATAAGATTTAATAAAACAAAATCATTTTATATCAAGCTTTTTTAATGTTTTAAAGTTCGAACTCAAAACTCTAGTTTAAAATAAAAGAATTCTATCTGTCCCATCTTAACTTTTAAAGAGTTGTTTGGTAAGGTGTATAAAAATAGTACTGAATATCGAGTATTAGTAATGCTGAGATTAGTAATGTTGAGATTAGTCATGCTGAGATTAGTAATGCTGAGATTAATAATGTTGAGATTAGTATGCTGAGATTATTTCTTATTATGCACTGTTTAGTTTGGTGGATTAAAAATAACATGCATTACTATTTACAAAGGGGTGTATACATGCTTATCTATGTATTAAAAACTATAGTATTATTAATGCAATGATTTGCTATAGACTATATTAGTTATACATTGATTGAAAAATACTACTAAACAAATGATTAATAATACTAAAGCTAATATATATATTATTTTCGGGTGATTCTACAGCTTTAGAGCACCAAGGTTGGAAGAAAAAAAAAAGAAGAGAAAAAGAAGGGAAAATGTCTTTTCCCACAACAAAAGAAAAGAAAGCAGAGACACAGTTGAAACAAAGTGAAGCATGCAAAAGGCTAGTCTATATGTTGTACAACTGTATATTTTCTCGAAAGTTGATTGAATTGTGTCCATCTTTCACTTTTCAAGTTGACTCCTTAAAAGTTAGCAAGCTAACATCTTCTATTGTCTTAAAAGATGGAGTACGTAACTTCAAGACTCTAGAAACCTTTGCCATATATATAAATGTTGTTGATAAATTTTCCTTCTCATTTTAATACGTAGCACACCGGTAGGGTAATTAAGTATGTAGTCTCGTATTTGGTTGGTATTAAGTTTCTTTAAATATTTGTCGTTTTTTGTGTTTCGATCATCTTACTATTTGCTCATATATATATATATATATATATATGATGTTTTTACATGATTTCTCGATGTTGTCCTTTCTTGTTTTCTTGTTACTATATAATTTCCTGAGCTGAGGATCTATTGAAAACAACCTTTCTACCTCCACAAGGTAAGAGTAAGGTCTGCCTACACACTATCCTCCTCAGATCCCACTATGTGGGATTATACTGGGTATGTTGTTATTGTTGTTTAATACGTAGCAGTTTTCTCTTTGATGCGGTTGTATCATATACTATTTACCTATATTGTTCGAATTTTTCGAAAATATCGCTGGATGCATGTCAAATCCTACAAAATTAATATATTTTAAAGAATTCGATACGAATACGATAATATTTTGGAGAATCTGCGCAATATATCTCCTCACCAGAACTACCATCTTTGTAGGAGTAAATAGTGCTTTAAAGAAAATTTAAGTTATATCCACGGTTGTCAGTTAATGTAAATATTTTTACATGTATAGTATCGTTTAACCAATTATGGAGTAACATTTTACTTCATAGAGTAGTTTTCCTAAATCATGTTACTAATTATTGGAGATAATACTTACAATAGAGACTACAAATAATTATACCTTACTAATTGTCACGACCCGCTTTTCCCCTCCGAAGGACGTCGTGACGGCACCTAGTCGCTACGACAATAATCCGAAAGTAAAGAATAATAAGGACCAACTAAACTTCAAAATTTCTATATAAAGGTAAAAATGACGCTCGACATATACAAGTAAACCAGTTTGCCAATTATATGCAACACTTCCCAAAACTCGGAACCATGAGTCACAAGCTCTATGAAAACTATCTACAGTCTACTATACAAGAGTCTAAGAAGTACATGAGGGGAAAACAGATAAAGATAGAGAGGGACTCCGAGGATCTGCGGACGCAAGCAGATATAACTTGAAGTCTCCAGTGACTGTTGTTGCTGGCTAAAACTGAAGCGGACGTGAGGTACCTGGATCTGCACACGAAAACATGTGCAGGAAGGGCGTGAGTACACCATAATGGTGCCCAGTAAATGCCAAGCCTAGCCTCGGTCGAGTAGTGACAAGGTCAGGTCTGGTCAGGGACCAATCAGTATAAATATAATGAACGAAAGCAATAAGATATATATACTACAGTAAAATAAAATTCAAAGAAAGCCCTTAGCTCAGAAAAAAGGAATAACAACAGGGGGATCTCCCGGGATACTGTCCCGTAGTCCCAAAGTAAATATGTAGTGCAGGGGGATCTCCCAAAATACGTCCATAGTCCCAAAGTAAATATTCAATACAGGGGGATCTCCCGGAATACGTCCGCATTCTCAAAATAAATATGCAGTACTGGGGAATCTCCCGGAATACGTCCGTAGTCCCAAAGCAAATATACAACTCAACCAATGACACAACAATTATAGCATCAAAATTTACAGTTTAGCCTAAGTGAAACTACGGAAAAATAGAAATTTCACTAAACATGTTGCACAAAATTTCAAGTAGACAAAACACGTAGGCATGCTTTTCTAACCTAAACAAGGTAATTACAGATACTAGTGCAGTTCAAACAAGTAAAAACAATTTATGACTTAGTGAAAAAATGGAGTTTTACAACAATAACCCGTGTACGTACTCGTCACCTCACGTACACGATGCTCATATATCAAACAGTACCAAAATCCTAAGGGGAAGTTCCCCCCACACAAGGTTAGGCAAGCCACCTACCTCGAACCACGCTCAAATCAATACGAAACCACGCTCTTGCCATGAGTATCCAACTCCGAATGGCCCAAATATAATCAAATCAATTACATAACATAAATATAACTACAAGCAACTATTTTTTAGCTAGTGAATTCGAAGCTAAGACAAGAAAATAGGAAAACGCCCAAAAAGCCTCCCCGGGCCCACGACTCGGAATAGGGTAACAATTACCAATTTAGAACACTCATTCACGCACGAGATCACTCGTACAAAAATCATCTAAATCCGATGTTTAAAACCCGTTCAAAACTCAGAAATTCGATTGAGGAACCTTCTCCCCATTTTCCCAACTTTTTCATCCAAAATTAAACGGAGCAAAACGACTATAGATTAATGAAATACAATCAAAAACAAGTTAGGAATTGTTACCCTAAAGTTTTCTCTGAAAATCCCTCAAGAAATCGCCTCAATCCGAGCTCACTAGGTCCAAAAATGGAGAATGAAATCAAACCCCTCGATTTTGCCTTATATGCCCAGCGATTATCGCACATGTGGGCTCTTCTTCGCACCTATGGCCCCGCACCTATAGATACCCAATCGCAGGTGCGGAAATCACTTAAGTCCTCAAGTCCCGCTTCTGCGAGCAAAGGGCCGCACCTGCGCGCCCACTCCTGCGGAACCTCTTCCACTCTTGTGGTCCTTCACCGCATCTGCGGTTCCTTCCTCGTATTTGCGGGCATCGCGGATGCGGAAATACCTCGCACCTGTGATCCCGTCTTGGGATTCCCAATTCCGCTTCTACGCTCCAAGTCCCGCTTCTGCGGGCTCGCACCTGTGGTGGCCTCTTCGCAGGTGCGATTACACCAGCACCAGAAAATCTTCAGCAATGGCCAAAGTCTTTCAACCCGTTGAGCATCTGAAACACACCCGAGGCCCCCGGGACCTCAACCAAACATACCAACCAATCCTAAAACACCATACGGACTTAGTCTAGCCGTCAAACCACATTGAACAACATCAAAAACACGAATTATGCACGGATTCAAGCCTAAGGAACTTT
>ML388892.1:0-37966 GCA_005239525.1 Nicotiana knightiana
TCGTAATTGTTGAGGTTCACGTGGTTATTGGGTTTCATTGAGTTATTTCCAATTGTTGTTGTATGTGTGATAAAAATGTTGGTTGTAGTTTATCTTAGTATATAAAGACTGAGCTGGATTGACAGTGTTACGGTGTTTACTTATATTCTGGTTGGTTTTATTTTGAAATGATATTGTTTAAAGCTTACGAACTATATGATTTTCTGTTTGAAATTGTGGAAATAACAGTATTGTGAAAGGCTTGGCGTGAATTGTGAAATATTTTTTATGAATAAATGGATATGATATGTCTGGTGGGAGCGGGTTGCACGCTGCAACAAGGAGTGATAAGGGTGGGCAGGTGAGATCGGGTTGCACGCTGCAACTGGAGCAATAAGGGTGATATATTTAGGGAGGAGCAATAAGGGAGGACAGGTGGGAGCGGGTTGCACGCCGCAACAAGGAGCGATAAGTGAGGACATTTATATTTTTACTGATTTTCAAAGAAAATAAAGATTTGAAAAACTAAATGTTCATTTTTACTGTTTGGTTTTCTTGAAAAACAAAGATTTGAAACATTCTATTTTATATTACTATTTTCATATTTTGGCACTACTTTTATTCAAAGATAAAGTTTGAACACTTGGAAATTGTTGAGGATTGGTTATAGTTGAGGCCTGAAAGAGGCGGTTGTGTTACTTTATTATTGTTGCAGTATTTGAATTGATGTGTTTAGATTTCCTTCCTGTTTTACAATTATTGTCTCAGATATATTTTCTTGTTCGTGTAGAATTATTTTATTGTGTTATCGTATATATATTAATATCACAGGTTTATTGTTAAAGCCCCGCCTTAGCCTCGTCACTACTTTGCCGAGGTTAGGCTCGACACTTACTCAGTACATGGGGTCGGTTGTACTGATACTACACTCTGCACTCTTTTGTGCAGTCTAGGTACAGCCAGCAGTAGAGATTTTTAGAGCAACCATCTGTTTATTCGGAGACACGTGGTATATCTGCCGGCGTTCCCAGATCCCAAGAGTCTTCTCCTATTTTTATAAAATTGTTTTAGTATATTCAGAACAATTACACCATTTCTTTCTGCCATTATTTGTAGTATTCTTTAGTAGTTCGTGGATTGTGACACCAGACCCTGGGGTAGTCTTAGAGTTGTTTGCAAAAAAATTTCGTGATCCGTTTTATTTAAATGGTTATTATTATTATTTTATTTATTGTTGTTGGGAATTATTCTAATTAAGTTCCTTTGGAAGTCATTTATTTGTGCTTAAGTAATAAATTAAGGAAATAAATTATTCGAGTTCTAACATTGGCTTGCCTAGCAAGTGTGGTGTTAGGCGCCATCACGATCCTTGAGGTTGGAAATTTGGGTCGTGACAATAATAAGGACCACGCCATAGTGGTGACCAATCCTGGTACTCCTTCCATGTGTATTCATATCCGAGTCCAAAAGTCATGCCATGACATTGTGGTTGTACGGGTTTGGTGATCCCTTGGAGTTTTTGGCCGAGACCCTTGTCGGGTTCATACCCTGTCCATAGCAGTATGCTTTCTATATTGTTGCTCCATCATCTGTTCTTTTCAATTGCGTTGACTCGCTCAATGCGATATTATGTTTCTTCACCCAGCTTCTTTCTATTTTCGATGACTAGAACAGTCTAATTGGTGTAGGTGGGGTTACTTCCGTCTCCATGAATGATCACCTCCTGATTATTCCACTCAAACTTCACAACCTGATGCAGGGTTGAAGCCACTGCACCAACAGCATGTATCCATAGTCGTCCCAATAATAGGTTGTAAGTAGCAGATATATCCAGCACCTGAAACTTGAGATCAGACCAAGTCGGGCCCATCTGTAGACCGAGGTTGATCTCTCCAATGGTAGCTCTTTGAGACCCATCAAATGCTTTCACATTCATACTTCCCATATGTATCTCGTGTAGGCCTTTACCTAATCTCTTTAGAGTAGTCAGTGGGAATATGTTGAGACTTGAACCCCCATCTATCAGGACCCTATTGATACCCGATTTTTCCCATATATATTTTGTAAATACATATATACTTTCAAAAAAGTGCACAAGCATCAACAAGTATTTTTCTATAATTTTCTATAATTTTTAAAGGTTTTAATCAATTTATGCAAGCATTTTTATTATCTAAATAATTATTAATTGAATCACAAATAATTTTATAATAATTTATTACTTAATTTTTATCATTTATATTCATATTAAGCTTTAAACATTTTATGTATTGTTATATTTGCATTTTTAGGCTATAATTGCAATATTTCGCAATAATAGCCACATATATGCATAATTACATTATTTACACAGGAAAATGACTTTTTATATTTTTATAATGTTAAGTAATTATTTTAAATAATTTTCATGCACAAATAACATTTTTTGTCAGGACCCAAAATCCCTAAGGCCGTGATGGCACCGGACACAAGGACAGGCAAGCCAAACCATTAATTAATTGAAACAACTTTCTAGTTTTAACATTTTCGAAGTCGTTACCTTTTCATGCATTTCGTAACCAAATAAATACATTTTAGTAAACTTAAATACGACAGCACATCAATTCAGTTTAATGAAATAATCCCAACACGTCCCCAGAACCCGGTGTCACAAGTACATGAGCAATTTTTAAGAAGTTATACAATCACTTCAAGCCTGTCCGAAATACAATTGGACTAGGAAATTTATAAATGAATAAATACAGTATGAAGGTGACTCTGCCAACTGCGGATCGCCTCCGGATGGTGCATCTCGCCTAAGTCTCCGAATCCTCCACGTTGTTTTGAAAGTACCTATGCAATAAAAATGCACAGCAAGTGCAGCATGAATACAAAAACAATGTGTACTCAGTAAGTCGCCCGCCTAACCTCAGAGAGGTAGTGACGAGGGGGCAAATAGACTCTTACTAAGGTCCGACAATACAACAGGTGACAGAATATGATGAAATACAATAAACATGAAAGACAGCGTGCAACAATACATAGCAAATAACGAAATCCAGATAATAACTGAAAAAGGAATAGCAAAGTACTAAAATCTCCTCTTAACCGATACCTGACACTCCAGTTATAAGTGACTCAGAACTCAAGTGATCATACACATACCAGGACAAGACGACCGGCCGGAGTCATAAGGGTGGTCATAGGGACTGAGGTCATAAGCTAACCCACGATCGCGCATCATACCTGCGACTCGCGTGCTGACTCGATATAAAGCTCCCCCACTGTCGCGAATCATACCTGCAACTCGTGTGCTGACTCGATATAAAGCTCCTCACGGTCGCGAATCATACCTGCGACTCATGTGCTGACTCAATATACTAAATATAAAGCTCCACACGATCGCGAATCATACCTGTGACTCGTGTGCTGACTCGATATAAAGCTCCCCACGGTCGCGAATCATACATGCCACTCGTGTGCTGACTCGATATACTAAACATAAAGCTCCCCACGATCACGAATCATACCTGTGACTCGTGTGCTGACTCATATATATATAATTAACATAAAGCTCCCCTCGATCGCGAATCTTGCCTGCGACTCGAGTGCTGACACATTTTCACACATTTAAATCCACTTTTATTAAGAAAAATAGTTTTCTCATGGAAGATAGTAAAATCCGTATTAAAAGAAGCATGAAACATAGGTTTTGAAATCATTTGTTTTGAAACTCATTTGTCGAGTTTAATGGTATTCCTCGATACAACCTAATCCAGGTACACCTATATTTACAGCGGAAACAAATTCTCTTTAGAAGGGTAACAATATGAACTCCAGATTTCTTTTAAACATTTAATTACGTTTTCGGTCATATTAACAGTTCAATGATACAGGTAGGGTTACAGGTACACACATAAAACATGCTAGTGGGTCCTAGGCTACCCGGACATGGCATAATAGTAGCTACGCACGGACTCTCGTCACCTCGTGCATACGTAGCTCACAAAGATAATAGCATGTAGTGAATTAATTCACTCAGGGGGATGATTCCCCCTCACAAAGTTATAAAGGAGACTTACCTCGCTCCGAAATTCCATAACCGGCTTCCAAGCCCTTCCGATGACTCAAATCGTTGCACAACGCTCCGAAACTAGCCACATAACGGCAAACTAATGAAAATATACTCTAATAATTATTAACAATTCAAATTATATAAATTTCCATCTCCGCTCGAAAATTTGACCAACTTTCCCTCGGGCCCACGTGCCCGAATTCCGAAATTTTTCGAAGATAATGATTACCCATGACTTTACTAGCTCAAATATAATTTACTCTTAATTTCATGCTCAATTTCGTGGTCAAAATCCAAAATACCAATCTCTAGGTCTTCTACCAAAAACTCACAATTACAACTAATTCCCCTAATTTCCATGTTCTAATCCATATATACACATGTATTTAACTCAAAATTATGAAGAAAATACTTACCACATTTCATATGGTGAAAATCGCCTAAAAAATCGCTTCAATCCGAGCTCCATAGCTCCAAATATGCTAAAAATGATTGAAACCTCGATATATAACTTCTGCCCAGGCATTTACTCATCGCGATCGCCGAAAATGCTTCGCGATCGCGAAGTACAAAAATTTCCAGCCCAAAATTTTCTCTTCGCGATCGCGAAGAACAAATGCCCATCTCTTCCGGACAGCCTCTAGTAGAATGGTCATAACGTGTTGCACAAAACTCCAAATTACAAATGGCTTAATGTTATGAAAACTATACTTTCTAGATATAAGCTGACAAAATCAGCCCTGTGAAACACAAATTCTTTTCTTCATCTTCCCGGACACCCTGTAGTGTAACAGCCATATATCTTTGTAAAAAAATCCAAATGCTCAATGGCTTACTTTTCTAGAAACTATATACAAAGGGTTACAACTTTTATATTTACATCATCTCAAAATCTTTATAGATTGTGAGATATGAGCCTCCGAAGTCGAGTCAGTGCAGCAGAACATTTCCTCTACGCGATCGCGAAAGGCTTTCCGCGATCAAGATTCACTGGCCCATTTCTCTCATTTTACTCTTCGCGGTCGCGACCAATTCCTCGCGATCGCGTAGCACACTGCTGTAGCCAAAAACCAGCAGCTATAAATGGCCTATAAATGGTCCGAAACCACCCTGAAACTCACCCGAGCCCTTCGGAACCCCGTCCGAACATGCCAACAAGTCTGAAAACATATCACGGACTTAGTCGAGGCCTCACATCACATCAAACAACGTCGAAATCATGAATCGCACCCCAATTCAAGCTTAATGAACTTTAGAACTTGAAACTTCTATGTTCGATGCCGAAACCTATCAAATCACGTCCGATTGACACCAAATTTGGCACACAAGTCATATTCGACATTACGGACCTGCTCCAACATCCGAAATCGCATTCCGACCCTGATATCAAAATTTCCACTTCCAGTCGGATTCTCAAAAACCTTCAAATTTCTATCTTTAGCCAAATGACTTCAAAATGACCTCCGGACATCCGAATTCACTTCCGATCGCTGTCCCAACTCCAGAATCACCATACGAAGCTATTCCCAGACTCGGAATCCCAAACAGACATCAACCTCACTGATATGCACTCCAACCCCAAATTCATGAAATTCTTCTAAAATGCTAACTCCCATAATATACGTCGAAACGCTCCCGGGTTATCCAAAACCCGATCCGGACATACACCCGAGTCCGAAATCATCATACGAACCTGCTGGAACCTTCAAATCCTGATTCAGAGATCGATTACTCAAAATTCCAACCTTAGTTGATTTCACCAAATTAAGGCTTCTGAAATGAGAATTTTCTTTCCAAACCAACTCTAAACTTCCTGAAGTTCAATTCCGACCACGCCCACGGGTCATAATACCTGAAACGAAGCTGCTCACAGCCTCAAACTGCTGAACAACGCGTTAGAGCTCAAAACAACCGATCCGGTCGTTACATTTTTTTACTATTTATTAATTATTTTCATAAATTATTTTACTTATTTAATTGGGTATTTAAAATCTAGCCATTTTTCTAATTAATTTCGGACCTAGCCTAACCCAATTACCCGTCCAACCCAGTACCCAAATATCCATACCTTTCCAACCCAGACCCATACCCATTTTAAAACCCCGACCCAAGCCCTTGTAAAATCCCAGTCGTTGATCTCAATCAACGACTCCTAATTACTTCCCTTTTTTTAATTAATCATCTCCCAACCCTAATTCATTTACCACTCACTCGCCGCCCTCAAACACTCTCGTCTTTCCCTCATTCCCTTCCCAACCCTAATTCGTCCTCACCATTTCCCTCTGACTCCTACCCCCAGAAATGGAATCATTTCTTGATTCCTTGCCATATCTAGTACTACTCCTTTACCAGCTACACGTTCTTGATATTACTTGACTAACTTGCCTCAAATGGAAAGTGGATCTCAAGAAATTCAAACCAGATATGGTTCAAAATCTCTTATATTTTGGTTATTTCCGTCTATATTCAGCCCAACCTCTGTGAGTACAAATATTTTTTTGTATCTTTCAGTTAGGGTTTTGGATCTCTTATTCGAACCAGATTTGGTTCATTTTAGTTTGTTTTAATGTTGTTATTTACCTTGTTACTCATCGAATCCGCCTATTTTTAGTTAGATCTTCTACTTACCCTAAACCTAGGGTTCAGATCTTTCCAACATCTAAAATGATTTTTCTATTCCTCAAATATTTTTGCTTTAATGTTCTCGTATTTTCATCTTTGTGCATCTTTATAGTTTTCCTTTGGTTATTTCGCTGATTTTTACTTACCCAAAAATTTAGGGTTCTTGATTCTTCAAAATCGAACAAATATGGTTCAAACTTTAATTATTTCCGTCTATATGTCTTTGTGCATTTTTATTAAAGCACTTTTATATTTATGCCTACTTATACTTATATTAAATTTAGGGTTTTTGATTATCTATCTGTCTTTATGCACCTTTAACTCTGGACGTTTATTGCTGACTAATTTTACTTACCCCAAATTAGGGTTTTTAAATCTTTGCTAAGATTTCAGTCTTTCCTTTCTTGTGTGGTACTAGTATTTCCTTACTTTTTCCGATTTACCTGTTCTCATTATTTCCTTACCTTATTTGATCTGGTAATTGACTACTGATTGATTCCCTATAATACTTTCCTAATTTAAGTAGTACTTGCCTAGTTTTATGCTGCTATGTTCTATTCATTGATTGAAGTCGACCTTAAATCGATTCTACTTTTATTTTCATTCCTTAATTATGTATCATTGACTTATTACCTTGTTTTTCTGCTTAATTCAGTGCTATTTAAACTCATTCTCCCTCTTCCCTTAGGAGACTTGAACTCTCATATTTTACTCACTAAAAAACTTAAAGCTCTCTCTAGTGTTCTGATTTCTGTACTAAGTGTTTATTGTTTTGGCCGGCTGAAAGCCAAGGCCAAATTACTCTGGAACTTAAGTGCTATTGCGCATTTACTTGCTTTCTTCTCAACTGGTATGCCCTAACACTTGCAATTTCATTATCTATGCTTGACTAGCCTATTTCAATTCCCATTATGATTTTGTCATCTACATGATCCTATGACTTCATTTAGCAACTTCTAACTTAGGACTAAGTTATTTGAATAATATGAATCCTCTCATAAGTTGGTTTAAGGTTTAGTCTGCTTTACTAATCTTGCACATGTTCTGAACTTTGCAAGACATTATAAATGTAACGACCCGACCGGTCGCTTTGATCTCTAGCACGTCGTTCAACGGTTTGAAGTCGTGAGCAGCTTCATTTCAGGTACTATGACCCGTGGGCGTGATCGGAATTGAATTTCAGGAAGTTTAGAATTGACTTGGAAAGAAAATTCTCATTTCAGAAGCCTTAAGTTGGAGAAATCAACTAGGATTGTAATTTTGAATAAACGACCCCCAAATAAGGATTTGAAGGTTCTTGCCGGTTCGTATGATGATTTCGGACATGGGCGTATGTCCGGATCGGGTTTTGGATAACCCGGGAGCATTTTAGTGCATGTTGTGGAAGTTAGCATTTTAGAAGAATTTTATGAATTTGGGCTTGAAGTGCATTCTAGTGAGGTTGATGTCCGTTTGGGATTCCGAGTCTGGGAATAGCTCTGTATGGTGATTATGGAGTTGGGAGCGCGATCGAAAGTGAATTTGGATGTCTGTAGGTCATTTTGAAGTCATTTGACTAAAGATAGAAATTTGAAAGTTTTGAGAAATCCGACCGGAAGTGAAAGTTTTGATATCGATGTAGGATTGTGATTCTGAACATTGGAGCAGGTCCATAATGTTGAATATGATTTGTGCGCAAAATTTGAGGTCAATCGGACGTGATTTGATAGGTTTCGGCATCGGATGTGGAAGTTGGAAATTTCTAAGTTCATAAAGTTGGGAATTGGGTGTGATTCGTGGTTTCAATGTTGTTTGATATGATTTGAGGCCTCGAGAAAGTCCGCATTATGTTTTGGAACAGGTTGGTATAATTAGACGGGGTCCCCGGGGGCCTCGGGTGGATTCCGGGTGGTTAACGGATCAATGTTTGAAGTTGAAGAAGGCTGAAGACTGCTATCATCTAGTGTAACCGCACCTGCGAAGATTTGACCGCCAGTGCGGAGCTGGAGGTGCGGCTAAGGGCACTGCAGGTGCGAATTTTGGGCTGGAGCTGAGGAGGCCGCAGGTGTGGAAGATGGGTCGCACCTGCGGAAGCGTAGGTGCGAAGAATGGACCGCAGAAGCGAAAAATGCTGGGTTGAGTCAGAGCTGCACCTAAAATGGAAGTTCCGTAGGTGCGGAGTCGCAGGAGCAGCTATTGGACCGCAGGTGCGAAGGGAGGCCTGGCAGAATGTTTTAAAGACGGGTTTTTGTCATTTCTAACCCATTTTTCATTTTTCATGGGCGATTTTGGAGAGCATTTCAAGGGGGGTTTCGTCAGCCATCAAGGTAAGTAAATTCCTTCCATTTTTTAGATAAATACAAGATTATATGCATGGATTAGGCATGGAAATTGGTAAGAATTTTGGGAAATTTTTGGAGAAACCTAGAAAAATGTAAATTTGGAATTTAGCCACGAATTTGAGTATGGAATGTAGAGTAAATTGCATGATTAAACTAGTAGGGCTAAGGGTAGAATGTATCTTCGAGAAATTCAGATTTTCGGGCACGTGGGCCCGACGGCGGTTTGGTCATTTCTCCGAGCGGGGTTGGGAACGTATATAATCTTAATTTGTTGTGAGTATTTGGATGAATTTTCATTGCTTTGCTGTTATGTGGTAGTTTCAGAACGTTGTGCGTCTGTTGGAGTCATCGAATGGGCTTGGAAGCCGGTATTGGAATTTCGAAGTGAGGTAAGTCTCCTTTCTAACTTTGTGAGGGGGAATCGTCCCCCTAGGTGAATTAAATCAGTACATGTTATTATCTTCGGGGGCTACGTACGCACGAGGTGACGGGAGTCCGTGCGTAGCTACTATTATTCCATGTCTGGGTAATCTAGGACCCACTAGCATGCCTTACGTGTTGTGCCTGTAGTCCTGCCTGTAATATTAAACTGCTAATATAATCGAAAACGTAATTGAATATCTAAAAGAAAACTAGAGTTCATTTTGTTAATCTTCTAGAAAGAGAATTGATCTCTCTGTGGATATTTGTGTACCTGGACTGGGTTGTATCGTGGAATATCATTAAACTTGACAAATGAGTTTCAAAAACAAATGATTTCAAAACCTATATTTCATGATTTCTTTTAATAAGAATTTACCACCTTCCTGAGAAAAAAAAATTGTTTTCTTGATAAAATACGGATCTATTATGTGGATATGTGTAACTTTGGGTTCCTGAGTCGCTTGAGTGATTCGCGAGCAAGATGACCTTGTATTTGTGTAAGTATTCATATGAGCACCTGAGTCGCAGGTATGATTCGCGAGCAGACTAGCCGTATTATTTTAACCGCGTCGCATGATCCATTCGCGAGCGGGGCAGATAAATTCATCTATGGTTCGAGCCGTTCGACTCTTCGGCAGTGAACAATTTATTGTTGTTGGTCTGCATCATTCGACCCTCGGCATTGCTTGCGCATCACATTAGCTGCGTAGTTGCTATGATTTTTGTCTGATCACTGGCCTGAAATATTAAATTATCAATTGAAATGACAGAGATTTAATGTTATTAAAAAAATATTTGGAATGAGTTGTTCCCTCCTGTTGATTTATTATTATTTGATTAAATCACCATGTTGATTAATTGTTAATATGACGAAGTTATAAAGTGTTAAATGTGAACGTGGTTGAAAGATATTTAAATCCCGATTTTTATAAATTGCCTATGATAAATCATGCTTAGTGTCATACTTAAATCTTCTAAATTGAGCTTTAGTAAGCGTCTAATTTGACCTCTCGTCACTACCTCTCTGAGGTTAGGCGGGCGACTTACTGTGTACAAGTTATTTTTGTACTCATGCTACACTTGCTGTGCATTTTATTGCACAAGTACTTTCATAGAAATGTGGAGGATTCAGAGACTTAGGCGAGCTGCATCATCCGGAGGTGATCCGCAGCTGACAGAGTCTCCTTCGTACTGTTTTTATTTCATTTTACATTTCCTTGTCCAGTTGTATTTTGGACAGGCTTTGTAATGATTGTATAAACTCTTGAAATTGCTCATGTACTTGTGACACCGGGTTCTGGGATATGTGTTGGGATATAATTGCTTAAATGAAATCTTTAAACCATTGTATTAACAGACCTTTATTTGGTTAATATGTAATTAAGGGAAAAGGAAATGTTTTCATAAATGTTAAAGAAAAAGAGAAAATTATTTCAATTAATTAATGATTTGGCTTGCCTGACATTGATGTCTGGCGCCATCACGACCTTAGGGATTTTGGGCCATGACAACATGGTGTCAGAGCGCTAGGTTCCCGTAGGTCTTACGAGTCATGAGCAAGTCTAGTAGAGTCTTGCGGATCGGTATGGAGACGTCTGTACTTATCTTCGAGAGGCTACAAGGCTGGTAGGAGTACTTCCCTTCTTGATTCTTCATCTTGCGAGCTGATTCCTTTGAGGCTTATGCCTATGTTCATTCCTACTCAATGATACGCGTCGCGAAGCGATTGCTATGGATCAGGAATTTGAGGAATGGAAATGGTGCTACGGATGTAATTCAAGATGCTTCCATGTGTGATTGATCATGGCTATTGTTATGGCCCTGCAGAAGAATAATATGTTGTTTCGGCTCAGTAGCTCTGTTTCTGGGAGCCTTAAGGCTGTGCTCAGGTAGTGATGATGCTTGCGATTGGTTATCGTGTGCTGTCGTCATGTTGATAGAATGCTTGTCCGTATGTTGGGGATGATGAATGGTTTGAAGGGGGGTCTTCTCAGAGTGTGACTTCGAGATTTCGGTATTCTAGTGTCGGCATAGGAAAGGCATTTGGGTTCTGAATGGTCTGGTTGGAGTTGATAAAGTAGTAAGACTTGGCGTCTTCAAGTGAGGTGGGATATTCACCTGTGGCGTGTAGTTGTCGTCATTGATCAAATGGAATATGTTAAGTTTGTCGGTGATATGGTTTCTTCGGTTGCGTGGGGTAAGAGTGTTGAGAAGAAGTATTGAAGCATGCAGTTGGCAGAGAATGATCCTGAAGTGGTTCCATTTCTAGGAGGCCAAGTGTAAGAAGCGGAAGTCGAGCAGTCGCAAAGTGGGGGGAGCGGCATCATAGCTTGGAATTTGAAGATATTGTTGTGCATTTAATGGATTGTCTTCTGGGAATAGGTTAGCAATGGCGAGGTTGGCAGGTTTCTGTGAGGGGATCTAGTAGCCAGTTGGTAGGAGGCAGAATATGAGAATGATGCTAGAGAATTTGAGTATTTAGGGAGTTCTAGCAAAAAGATTTGGAGGAAGTGGACGGATTGATGGAGCAAGATCGTGTTATCCAAGGAGAAAGGATCTCGGTAGGGTCTAGAGTGGTGCAAGGAGTAGCTTCAAGCTAAGTGAGGGAGTCCCACCATATGCAGTGGAGTTGTAGGATTGTGTTATCATAGGGTTGCGGATTTGTCGGCGTATCGGCAAGTTTTTACAGCTAAGGGAAAGGAGTAAAATGGTAATTGTGCGTGGGGTTCGATGAATATGTGCAAAATTTGGCCCTGTCGGATCAGGGTTAGGCTTTTGAGGATTCATAATTTATTCCTAAGGCATGGGCAAGTTGTAAGGATAGTGACTCAGTCACGTGTTTCATTGAAAAAGGTGTTCCTGTGCTAGGAGAGCCTTGTAGTTGATTGTATTCGGGGCCAGTCAGAGTGGGTGACTCTCAATAGCGTTCTTAGTGAGTTCAAGGGTTAAAAATGCGGCATTTAAGGGTTCCAGGCAGCAATATGATCGAGAATCGAGCTTTTGCAGGGTAATTTCTGAGAAAGAGGATGTTGGTTGGAATGTTCTATGATATGTTTCAGCATGCAAGATAGTATTGGAAGAGTGAGAGGAATAAACTCCGGATTGAAGAAGAGATTATCAGGAGGGTATGAGACGGGTTGTGAGATTTAGGCAGCATAGTCTCGTGAATCAAGGTCACTCGGGGTGAGTGAGGGTTGAGTTTGCTATGAGTTCAAGGAAGTTGTTGTTATCCCTAAGGAAATTAAAGATGATTAAAAGAAGATAGATTGATTGGCCATGGTTGAAATGGCACATTTGCGGCAGTAGTCGATTCCTTTGATGTGACTTAGTTTAGCATGTGATTTGTGCCGGTGTGTGCGGAGCTTGTCGGCCGTCGTAATGGATTTTATGTGGGAGCATTTGAGTGCTATGGCCTGCCAGGTGTAGGCGGACCCCGGAAGGGTTATGGTGGTATAGACTACTACTTACGGATTTGCATGATTGGGTGATCTTGGGAATTCACTCGTGTCTTGATATGGTATTCTTGATTTGAGGAAAGTAAGAGATTCTATGTGGTGAAGTGTTCACCCTATTGGTGGTTCAGAAATTATGATGGAATTCTTGCACTACCTCATAATGGCAGGTTTGGTGCGGTAAGCAGTATGTAATTGGGAGTAAGAATCGAGATTACGGTTCGGTGATGATAAGGATGTCATGAGCTCAAAAAAGCAAGAAAAAAAAAGAAGTGATTTGAAAGTTCAGTATAAGCTGGTGTTATCTTTAGTGTCGCCTGAGATTGAGATTCAGTGGAAGAGGCTTTGTACTATGGTTATGAGTTCTTGAATTATCTTACAGCGTAGTATGGCCAGTGGGGGGATGGGCAGACTTGTTTCCTTGTGTGTGGAAGATCGTGGAAGCGTGACCGCGAAAAGATTGTATAAAGTTTGACACATATTCACTTGATGGATTGAATATTTGGACCGAGTATAAGGAAGTGCAGTGTTGCTTAATTAAGAATTTACACCTGGAGAGCGTTCGGTAGTTGATTATGGATTATGGGGTGTGTGTCCCGGATATGGGGTTAATGTGGACCCAGGTAAAAGATAATAACTAAGCTTGGTGCGAGCGCGTGGCTCGATGTATGTGGATAGAATTAAATATGATTATGGGCTTCGTATCAGCCAGGCATGTTCTTTTCAGTAGAGAGATTTTCATGGAAAGGTATTAGAACAACGGATGTTGTTCCGTCTTTGTCAAATTCATGTGTTATTATGATTGTGCCGTGTGAGTTGTGAAACGGATTGGTAATTTCCTATGTGTTGAGGTCCCGCGTTGTGGGGATGTTATGTGAACAGGATAGCTCTTGAAATTCAGAGTGTGTGTGTGTATATATATATAGCACCCCAAATGTGCTTGAGTTATGTAGCCTACGGCTTTATCAGTCTCCCCAGGATGGTATTGTGCACTTAGCGTGCTTGTGATCGATTTTCAATAATTCGTAATAGTGAGCAAGTCAGCTCCGTATATATACCTTCTTATGTAAATTTTATGTGAGGATCGGGTGGCCCGTCGCCACGGGTATGTTATTCGGATCGGGTTGCACGCCGAAACAATGTGATGATGGGTAAGGTTCCTATATTTATTTTCTTGTGCTCTACTTCCTATTTTCTAATAAGAATTCATATTAGTTGCGTGAGTTGAATAGTTCCTTCCTGAGTCGTTTCTTATTATCATGTTCGAGTTATGGTCTATTGGCGCGATGTGGTATCATGTAAGGATGTTGGCCATGTTTGGGGTGATTTGTTGTCCGAGCAGTTCATACTGGGTGAAACGAGACTATCGGATCAGGGATTAGTGCGATGAGGTTATGTGAAGTGTATATTAAAGAACAAATACCATTATTCAGGTTCATAATGAAGTGATGATTCTAATCGAGATGAGGTATTCAAGGATTTGTTAACTCTGCAGTCGAGTATGAATTTTTGCACATTTCCTCCGTTGTGGTGGTATCGTCAGCATTATAGCAGGATGTATGTATATATATCATGAGGTGCATTGGGAGCATCAGATTCGTGGAATTTGGCTATTAAGGTTCAGAGAGCGTCATTGTCATAGATGATGAATATTGCGGCGCATGGTGCTGATTCAGCACGGGTATGAATTCATGTTCTGGTATGTCATGTGGTAATTGATTCGGTGTTATATATGGGAACTAGGCCTGGCAGAAAAATTTCAGGTGTTTGAATGAATTCTGAGCTTATTATATGGATAAAGAAGAAATCTCCAGATTTGATCAAGCTATTATACTTGACTGGGTTGTGGTAGCACGAGCAGGTACTCGAAATGTTAAACAGTGATTGCAGATAACTCCAGAGCAGTTATTAGCACATTCGAGGACAAACGTCGGTTTAAGTGGGGGAGAATGTAACGACCCGACCGGTCGTTTTGAGCTCTAGCGCGTCGTTCAGCGGTTTGAAGTCGTGAGCAGCTCCATTTCAGGTACTAACACCCGTAGGCGTGGTCGGAATTGAATTTCAGGATGTTTAGAATTGTCTTGGAAAGAAAATTCTCATTTTAGAAGCCTTAAGTTGGAGAAATCAACTATGATTGGAATTTTGAGTTAACGACCTCCGAATCAGAATTTGAAGGTTCCTGAAGGTTCGTATGATGATTTCAGACTTGGGCGTATATCCGGATCGGGTTTTGGATAATATGGGGGCGTTTCAGTGCATGTTGTGGAAGTTAGCATTTTAGAAGGATTCCATGAATTTGGGCTTGAAGTGCATTCCAGTGAGGTTCATGTCCGTTTGGGATTTCGAGTCTGGGAATAGCTCCGTATGGTGATTCTGGAATTGGGAGCACGATCGAAAGTGAATTTGGATGTCTGTAGGTCATTTTGAAGTCATTTGGCTAAAGATAGAAATTTGAAGGTTTTTGAGAAATCCGATCGGAAGTGGAAGTTGATATCGAGGCCGGAATGCGATTCCGGAAGTTTGAGTGGGTCCGTAATGTTGAATATGACTTGTGCGCAAAATTTGAGGACAATCAGACGTGATTTGATAGGTTTCAGCATCGGATGTGGGAGTTTGAAATTTCTAAGTTCATAATGTTGGGAATTGGGTTCGATTCGTGGTTTCAATGTTGTTTGATGTGATTTGAGGCCTCGATCAAGTACGCATTATGTTTTGGAATAGGTCGGTATAATTAGATGGGGTCCCGGGGGCCTCGGGTGGATTCCGGGTGGTTAACGGATCAATGTTTGAAGTTGAAGAAGGCTGAAGACTTCTGTCATCTGGTGTAACCGCACCTTTGAGGCTTTGACCGCAGGTGTGGAGCCGCAGATGCGGTTAAGGGCACCGCATGTGCGAGTTCTGGGCTGGAGCTGAGGAGGCTGCCGGTGCGGAAGATGGGTCGCACCTGCGGAAGCGTGGGTGCGAATAATGGACCACAGAAGCGAGAAATGCTGGGTTGAGTCAGAGCCGCACCTGCGATGGAATTTCCGCAGGTGCGGAGCCGCATGAGCGGCTATTGGACCACAGGTGCGAAGGGAGGCCTAGGCAGAATGTTTTAAAGACGGGTTTTATTCATTTCTCTTCCATTTTTCATTTGTCATGGGCGATTTTCGAGAGCATTTCAAGGGCGATTTTCATCAGCCATCAAGGTAAGTAAATTCTTTCCCATTGTTAGATAAATACAAGATTATATGCATGGATTAGGCATGGAAATTGGTAAGAATTTGGGAAATTTTTTAAGAAACCTAGAAAAATGTAAATTTGGAATTTAGCCACGAATTTGAGTATGGAATGTAAAGTAAATTGAATGATTGAACTAGTAGGACTATGGGTAAAATGTATCTTCGAGAATTTCGGATTTCCGGGCCCGAGGGCATTTTGGTCATTTCTCCGAGCGGGGTTGGGAAAGTATATAATCTGAATTTGTTGTGAGTATCAGGATGAATTTTCATTGCTTTGTCGTTTTGTGCTAGTTTCGGAACGTTGTGCGTCCGTTGGAGTCATCGGAGGGGCTTGGAATCCAGTATTGGAATTTTGAAGCGAGGTAAGTCTCCTTTCTAACTTTGTAAGGGGGAATCGTCTCCCTAGGTGAATTAAATCAGTACATGTTATTATCTTTGGGGGCTACGTACGCACGAGGTGATGGGAGTCCATGTGTAGCTACTATTATGCCATCTCCGGGTAGTCTAGGACCCACTAGCATGCCTTACGTGATGTGTCTGTAATCCTGCCTGTAATTTAAACTGCTAATATAATCGAAAACGTAATTGAATATCTAAAAGAAAACTAGAGTTCATTTTGTTAATCTTCTAAAAGAGAATTAATCTCTTTGTGGATATTTGTGTACCTGAACTGGGTTGTATCGTGGAATATCATTAAACTTGACAAATTTCAAAAACAAATGATATCAAAACCTATATTTCATGATTTCTTTTAATAAGAATTTACCACCTTCCTGAGAAAAAAAATTTGTTTTCTTGATAAAATACGGATCTATTATGTGGATATGTGTAACTTTTGGTTCCTGAGTCGCTTGAGTGATTCGCGAGCAGGATGACCCTCTATTTGTGTATGTATTCATATGAGCACCTGATTCGCAGGTATGATTTGCGAGCAGACTAGCCGTATTATTTTAACCGCGTTGCATGATCCATTCGCGAGCGGGGCAGATAAATGCATATATGGTTCGAGCCGTTCGACCCTTCGGCAGTGCACAGTTTATTATTGTTGGTCCGCGCCGTTCGACCCTCGACATTGCTTGCGCATGATATTTGATGCGTAGTTGCTATGATTTTTGACTAATCGTTGGCCTGAAATATTAAATTATCAATTGAAATGACAGAGATTTAATGTTATTAAAAAGATTTTTGGAAGGAGTTGTTCCCTCCTGTCGATTTATTATTATTTGACTAAATCACCATGTTGATTAATTTTTAATATGACGAAGTTATAAAGTGTTAAACGTGAACGGGGTTGAAAGATATTTAAATCCCGATTTTTATAAATTGCCTATGATAAATCATGCTTAGTGTCATACTTAAATCTTCTAAATTGACCTTTAGTAAGCATCTAATTTGACCTCTCGTCACTACCTCTCTGAGGTTAGGCGGGCGACTTAGTGAGTACACGTTATTTTTGTACTCATGCTACACTTGCTGTGCATTTTATTGCACAATTACTTTCATAGCAATGTGGAGGATTCGGAGACTTAGGCGAGCTGCATCATCCGGAGGCGATCCGCAGCTGACAGAGTCTCCTTCATACTGTATTTATTTCATTTTAAATTTCCTTATCCAGATGTATTTCGGACAGGCTTTGTAATGATTGTATAAACTCTTAGAAATTGCTCATTTACTTGTGACACCGGGTTCTGGGATATGTGTTGGGATATAATTGCTTAAACGAAATCCTTAAACCATTGTATTAATAGACCTTTATTTGGTTAATATGTAATTACGGGAAAAGGAAATGCTTTCATAAACGTTAAAAAAAAGGGAAATTATTTCAATTAATTAATGATTTGGCTTGCCTGACATTGATGTCCAGCGCCATTACGACCTTAGGGATTTTGGGCCATGACAATAAACATGTAATCACCTAGTTTGTTGCTTAACTCCTCTGCCCTGCCTGTTTATTTCATGTATCTAGCCAACTCAATTTTTTTACCTAACTGTTTCTGTGATGATTGTCCTAAGTACTAGTCTAAATATTTAACTTCACTAGACTTCAATTTATTTGAGCTAAGTGTTTTAAGCATGAGTTCTGTTTGTTTTCTTGGATCAGTTCTATCTGCAACTCTATGTTCTGAATCCTATTTCTTCTGAAATCCAACTATTTTAAAACCTGCCTCTTTCCTTTTTTGTATACTGATTTTAAAAACCCCATTCCTAGTCATTTAGGTTCTCAACCACCCTAGTGTGAGCACTGCCTAGGGTCCACATGAGACTCCTTTGAACTCTGACACACTGGGGGCTGGTTTTCCAATTTCTTATGAACTATCTTCTGAATGTGTAGCTCCGGTGTGAGCATTTCCCTAGGTACCCTGAGGCCGTTAGAAACTTTGACACACTGGAAACCTGGTTCTAATGTGCTATGAATCCCGATGTTGTACTTCAAAGTGGTTATGGTTGGAAGTCCTTGTCCCTAGGTTTAGTTGGGACTATGAAGGCTCCCTATAGTGTAACTATTACCATTATGTAATTCATTTGATATTTTGGGCTGTAATAATTCTGTAATAACATATTTGGGGATATTTAGTAAAATGGGGGGGGGAGAGGGGGTTTCTTATATTCTTTTGTCTAATTGGGTAAAAACCCTGCATATAGGATTCAATCATGCTGTTAAATTTGTTCATTGTGTGAGTCCTATACTATGCTTAAAAATCCTGCCTATAGGACTTATGTTTTAATTATGTGTTTTACATTTGCAAGTTAGAAATCCTGCCTGACTGTCATTTTAATTCTTTATTTACATTCGCATGATAGAAATCCTGTCTATAGGATCTATACATGTTTCCAACAAATGTGCATTAGCAATCATACCTATAGGACCTTGTTGTTGAGTTAATTATCCTTCCTTGCAATCTATTTAATTTTTGCCCATACACAGTTAATAGATATCATGCCTATAGGATAAACAATTAGCCTCACACCTAGAATCATGCTTATAAGGTTTTTAATTAAATTCATCGCTTAGAAATCATGCCTATAAGATTTAAGTCAATTCAACAATTAGAAGCATGCCTATAGGATTGAAAAAGGAATAAAACATGTCTTTATAAGTTAAAATCAGTGCTACAACTAGAAATCATGTCTATAGGTCCATAATGAACAAGCTCGTAGGAACCATACCTTTAGGGTTCTATCGATCGATTCTGAATTCAATCGCTATTGTCAATCGCTTAGAAAATACATCTGTAGGACTTAATATTTATCTGGGTTTATAATTGTGATGTATTACTGTCTGAAGTGCCAAGAATCATACTGAATAAAATCAATAGGAAAACAACAGGTTTTAATACTCACCTTAATAATAAAACTGCCTTTGCACTCTGTTTTCTCCCATAGATATCCTGCCTATAGGACCTTAAAGGTTAATAAAACTTACTGATTTAATTGCGTGCTTTTGTTGTCTATGTGTGGAGGTCAATGTGAGCCCATACTTGTTCTTTATCTGAAAGTCCTATTTGTTTTTTTTTTTTGTTGCCTAGATTTTACATTTTAAGTAACATATGTTGGTCTAGAAATATCCCAAATAGAGGTCCTAATACCTCCAAGGCCGTAGGTAAGGGACGGGTAGTGCACGCATAAGGAAAGAGCTAGAAACTACTAGAACATTTAAGTAACAACTTAAAGATAGTAGTTGGATAGTAATGAGATGATAGTCCATGTGTTAATACTATGAGTAACACCCTGATTTGAGGGAGTTACAAAGTATTGCATGGAATGATCCTATAGGCTAAAAAACTTAGGACCCCTCCCCTATACTCCTGTTTAAAATAGATTGAATATCATATTTGTCCAAATTCCTTTCTCCCCTTTTAGACTAATTCGCTTAATTTATGTTCGGTCGGGACCCACCGTTGTGGATCTCAAGGGGTGCCTCACCTCAAGGTAATTTGAGCCCATACTCGATCTCTGGTGATGTACACTGGTTAAATGAGTTAATTTCTCTAGGTTCCCTCACGCACCTTAATCTGTTAGGTGGCTATTCTTCCGATTCCAAACCCATCCGGGAAAAGGAGTTATCCCAAAACATCGAAACTCAATTGCGCGAGAAAAAGGCGGCGCTACAACATGGCGACTGTGCTGGAGATATTTTTAGGCTCTTACCATAACGAACCTGATTTTTGTGAATTACTCTTTAATAATGTCGTTATTATTCCGTCAATACTTTCACACCCCTTCCCCTTCCCCTTCTCACTTTATGTGGATTTATTTGCATATCTTCAGTCATTTACGATCTTTCTTGTTTATTACTCTTTATTATGGAATCTGACTTGTCTCCTTGTTTTCTTTCTTAAATGCCTTTACAATTATTAAATACCGCATTTATCATTTTTCATCATGCAAATACGTGACAACGTGCTATTTTCTGTTGCATAAATCATTCTCAACATCATATTCCACTTCTGCGTAATTAATACCATAGAAACGCTTGATGAATGTTTGCACTCTTCCTATATCACCCTATTAGAATTTGGAAAGGCTTATTTGAGGTAAAACTAGTCGATCAGCGGTGCAGTCGACGGTTCCGTTCCTTTCACCCTCAAGTTGTTCGCTTGAGGGTACCAGTCTAGACCTCTATAGAAACCTTACTCTGATTATAACTGTACATGCATCATGGTCAAACCTAGCCTGGGTTAATATGTTGTCCACATAATAACCCTTTAAGAAAAGCCTTGTCCAAAGTCCACCGGGGTTTCCATAATCCTAACGGATGCAACCACGATCTGTGCATTAATTTGGAGAAATAAGTGCCAATATGCTAATCGTTAATGTATAAATAGTCGAATCTGGAGGGGGAAAGGGTCTAACCTTATTTTATTTTGCAGAAAATGAGGCATGAAGTTTCTAGGCTCGGCATGGTCCGTAACATACCACCATTGTTTCTAGATTGGTAGGAAGACCTTCCGTCAAGCGATAAAAACAATGTAAAAAGAGTCCTTGGAAACCTACCTTCCTTGTTAGATATCCAACCAAACAACATGTTGATCAAAGCTGCCACTATGTTCTGGGACGGAGAAAGGGCCGTATTCAATTTTGGCAACATAGAAATGACCCCTCTTTTGGAGGAAATAGAGGGATTCGTTGGACTACCTTGGGACAGTCCCGATTTATTGGTGCCGGAAAATCGCACTCCCAAAGGGTTTCTGAAAATGATGGGTTTAAAAAAGAATGATGACTTGGTGTGTCTGAAGAAGTCCTATATACCATTCGACTTCTTTTATGAACGGTATGGTCACAGCAAATCTTACCGTATCTTTCATGACGAGTTCTCCATCACTTCCTTGGGTTGGATTCATCGCAGGGTTTTCGTGTTTATCGTCTTCTTCTTGGGTATGATAGTGTTTCCAAGCAAATTGGACAGAATTCACACTAGATTGGCCATGGTAACCAAAGCCTTAATAGAGGGAATGAAGGGACAAACATATAGTATTGTCCCTATGATTATAGTAGACATATATCGGACCTTGGATCGCTGCCAGAAGGGGTTCAAACACTTCGAGGGTTGTAATCTGCTACTACAGATTAGGTTGCTAGAACATTTCCAGAGAGGTGAATACCGCCAAGAGTTTCCACGAAGACCGTGGAACGATCACATAGCCTTTCATCACCCCAAGAGAATGACCTTTATCCCAGACAAGTTTGCTCAACCGGAGAATGCTACAGAATGGGTGAAATTTTTGACAACTTGACTGAGGATCAGGTTAATTGGATGTTCGAGTGGTTCCCCACCAGTGAGTTCATCATCCAATCTAGGGATGCGTCACACTTGGTGTTGATCGGGTTAAGGGGTATACACCCCTATGTTCCTATCAGGGTCATAAGACAAGCTGGTAGAAAACAGATTATACCACGAGTCTCCAAAATAAGTCACTGCAGGGCGGATTTCCAAGATGATGACATCCCATATAAATGTGAAGCTCAACTTATGTGGCACTTGAAGATTATTGTGGAAAGGGACACCATCGAGCTGGATCGATATCATGCAGGGCATGTGTACTTTTACCCATCGTGGTTGGAAGACTACATAGCGGGAATGGTCGAACCAGGGGTCGGTCGAGGAAACAGAGCCATAGATGAAGCTGCCGAAGCACAAGTGGAGTATAACAGACTGCGCAAAAGGGTTCACCAGTCCGAGACTGAGACCCTGAACAACAAAAGACTGATATGGAATTAATCAATGAATGGAGGGAAATGGCTACCAAATCGAATGAAAGTCTAGAATATCTGGAGCAGGGTCTGATGGAGCTGGAAGGAAAGATGAGGAGAAGAGTCATAGGATTCCAGAATGCTGAAGTTATCAAAGGAGGACATCTCGTCAGGGCATACCTGTTGATGGACATGCACGCCCTGAGGAACCTGATCGATGGAGCCAAGAGAATCAGGCTTGGAGAAGGTCCTTCTGGGACCAAGTAGATTATGCTTATTCGTTTTTTCTTTTCGAATGTAATAAGGCCAAGTACCATTAGTGACTTACCTTATTGTTGTTTTAGATTCGTCTTATTTATTGCGTTAATTAAATGAGGCAATTATTGGCACTAAATTCTCCAAATCTACTTGTCACTAGGCCTACCTCGGGCACAACGAGGCTCCCAAATTAGGACGCAAATTTACATTCCCCCAATATGTGTTTAAATACTGCAAATATTTTTCAGAACTCTCACTAACTTGATTACCTTTTGTTTTTCTTTCTTTTTGATTATTCCAATCCCCCAAGGTTGTTTCACGCACACTGGCATCATCAGCTTACCACACCAGATCCAGGGGCCCTCCACCTCCTCCTCCTCCTCCTCCTCCTCCTCCTCCAAGTGCACCAAAAGGAAAAGGGAAAGCTAAGATGGACGATATGAGTAGCGTCAGAAAAGACAACACCGCACATGCTGAGAATGTGGAAACTTCTGATGGTCGGGGTACTCCGGCAACAAATGACTTGGTTTTTCGGCTTGAATAGAAGATACATCAACTACAGGGTGAGCTTGAGCAGGTCTATAACTTGGCAAACCTCTCCCTCACACTAAACATCCCAGATATCAACCATCCAAATACCCAAAACTCGGCACCTTCTCAGAATACACCCAACCAACGCCCGCAGAATCCTCCAACACCCAACCAATATACAATCCCTCCTCAAAATCCTTTACCCATACCTACACCTTCTCAACATCAGCATCTCCTGACTCAAACTCCGCAAACCACTTATCACACTCCTCAGAATATCGCTCAACCTATCCCTGATCCCCAAAATTCAACCAATGATCACCACTACACCCACACTCCTAGCATTCACCAAAACAATCCCATATACGTGGAAACCTTACCCCACTCCACTCAGTCAATCCCATATACACTGGAATCCGCCAAAAAGGACCTGCTCATCAAGAACATGGCAGAAGAGCTCAAGAAACTCACAAGTTAAGTTCAGGGTGTTGAACTAGGCAAAGTAATCTAAGGTTTGAATTATGAGGATTTGTGCATTCAACCAGATGTGGAACTGCCAGAGGGTTACAAACCTCCTAAGTTTAAGATGTTCGACGGAACGGGCGACCCAAAGGTTCATTTAAGAACTTACTATGATAAGCTTATAGAGATCAGAAAGGACAAAAGGATTCTCATGAACCTGTTCATGATAAGCCTTACTAGAGACGCTCTATCTTGTTACATAAGTCAAAATCCCAAGAAATGGGCTAATTGGGTAAGCATGGCGTCAGGCTTCATGGATAGGTTCAGATTCAACGCGAGAAATGCACCAGATGTCTTCTATATCCAGAATCTCAAGAAGAAGCCCACTGAGACTTTCTGCGAGTATGCTACTCGATGGAGGTCAGAAGCAGCGAAGGTCAGGCCGGCATTAGATGAAGAGCAGATGAACAAGTTCTTTGTCAGGGCTCAGGATCAACAATATTACGAAAGGTTAATGGTAATCGAGAATCACAAGTTCTCCGATATCATCAAGCTCGGAGAAAAGATCGAGGAAGGTATCAAAAGTGGAATGGTGACAAATTTCGAGGCACTGCAGGCCACGAATAAAGCACTACAATCAGGTGGCATATCAAAGAAGAAAGAAGTGGGAACAGTAATGGTTGCCCAAGGTCCGAAATCTCCATTTGTGTACCAAACACCTCCACCCACATACCAACCTTCACCTCCTAGATATTCTCAACCCGCTACCGCCTACCACACCTATAATACCCAACCGGCATATTATCATTCACCTCAAGCTTGTCAAAATTACCAAAAAACCAGGCCCAATTTTGATCGCAAACCACCCAGACAATACACCCCTATTGCTGAACACATCGACCAATTGTATGAAAGATTAAAAGCTGCTGGATATATCACCCATATTCCCACCGTGGCTATGGAAAACTCATCACAATGGGTCAACCCAAACAAGACGTGTGCGTACCATTTCGGCATGAAGGGACATACTATTGATGAATGTCGCACCCTGAAAGACAAGATCCAAACACTGATTGATACCAAGGTCATAAAGGCAAAAGAAACCATACCCAATGCCCGCAACCACCCCCTCCCAGATCATAGGGGTGAAGGAGTCAATGTAATAGAAACTGATGAAGAATGGGATTCCGAGGGATCAATCGGACTTATTCGGGAAGGTGATGACCCTAAGAAGCCGGTAGTCACGCTCAATCCCATTGTGGTACAGGTACAACCGCTAGTCAAAGTTGAGGTAGCCGCATCGGCTCCCTTTGAAGTATAAGTGACACCACCTGAAGCTACACCTGCTCCGTTTGAGGTAAAAGTAGCCACACCTTTCACTGTGACGGTGACATCCACACGCCCTTCAGTTCCAATGTTGTACCTTGGGATTATGTATTCGAGGCTAGGAGAAAGGTGAAATCAAAGATGGAAGAGTCCGGCGCTGCACACGAGATGACCAGAATGGGCAGAATTTACACACCTGAGCATTTGGGAGAGATAAGTAAGCAAGCTTCCAACAAAAACCCCATCACTGAAATTGGTCCTGATGACCTTTGGAGGAAAGTACAAGCGAGGGATTATTCTATTGTTGATCATATGAATAAGACTCCTGCCCAGATATCCATCTTGTCATTGCTGCAAAATTCCGAAGCACACAAGAATGCTCTGATGAAGGTACTGAATGAAGCATATGTGCCCTATAACATTACTAGCGGAGAAATGGACAATATGGTAGGACAAGTGTTGTAAATCCATAAGATCACCTTCCATGAAGACAAATTTCCACCTGAAGGGTTAAGCCACAACAGAGCCCTGCACATCACAGTGCAATGTGAAGATAAGTTCATTGCCAGAGTTCTGATAGATGGAGGGTGCAACCTCAACATCTGTCCGCTGACAACTCTGAAGAGGTTAGGCAAGGGCCTACATGAAATACGAGCAAGATCTATGAATGTGAAAGCATTAGATGGGTCATAGAGCCACAATTGGAGAAACCAATCTATGCTTGCAAATGGGCCTACCTGGTTCGATGTTGAATTCCGGGTGCTAGACATATCTGCCTCCTACAATATGCTGCTGGGATGGCCTTAGATACATTCCGCTGGAGCTGTTGCATCTGCTTTGCACCAAGTGGTAAAATTTGAATGGAACCATCAAGAAGTGATCATCTATTGAGATGGGAGCAACCCCATTTACACCAGTCAGACTGTTCCAATGGTAGAAAATAGAAGGAAGTTAGGTGGAGAAACATACCATCGCACCGAGCGTGTTAATGCGATTGAGAAGCATAAATGGTGGAGTAGCAAAATAGAGATCATAGTGGCATGGGCAGGGTATGAACCTAGTAAGGGGCTTGGTAAAAATCTTCAAGGTATCTCCAAACCAGTACAACTGAAGCACCATGGCACAACCTTCGTGCTTGGATATCAGTATACCTGGAAGGAATATCGGAATTTGTCTCCACCATGGTGTGGTCCATACTACCCTCTTGAGCAACCTGTGCCGCACCTGAATAAGACATTCGATCAGGCTGATATAATATGGGGATCAGAGGAAGAATAAGCCTTGGCAGCATTGAGGATTTTGTTCTTGGAAGACGATGATATGGATTGTTGTGTGATAGTTGAGGAGGAGGAAGAAGGCCTTACTATCCAGACAGTGGAGAAGGGAGCATCTCTCAAGAACTGGACCGTTAAACCATCAAGGGCCCGACGACTCCCGGTGTAGCAAGGCTGATAGCATTGTTTACTTTTGAAAATCATTTCCTCTTTAGCATTTTGTTTTAAATAATATTTTCAGTGTTCCGTTTCGTGAAACATTATTTGAGTTATTGAAATCATTTTGTTTGATATTTTAAATGGCTTGATGTTTTATAATTACTATTTTTCTTTCATATCTTTATCTTTACAGCATTACTATTACTTTTCTTGATGAACCAACGACTGTGACATGTAATGAGACAACGCAACAGAAGGACAATGACTCAGAAGAAATGTTCAATCAACAGTAGCATATGGAACGTTCAGAAAGTTCATCTAGTTAACTCGGGCAGAGGAAGTCGCAATGTCTCTAACAATGTCACAGTTACTGGTTCATCTAACTAATTTCTAAACTGCATATTATTATTTCTTTGAAAAATATACACTCATGCTTTTGAAAAGAAACTTTTCTTTTAGCCAAATGCTACCCCTGATAACTTGAGCAGGATCCTCAGATAGAACATAGTAAATCAAGCAAGCGAAGACATGAACCAACTTACTCCGTAAAACTCACCAATTTTATTTGGATGCGGGATTATGTCATCATGATAAGCATCGTCGCAACAACAGAATCGCTATGTACAAAACACATTGTCAGCTAAGAATACTTCATTCGTACTCTTACACTTGCATGAGGCTAAGCCCTGCCTCTCTATTTACATAAGGCTAAGCATTGCCTTCTCTTTGCATGAGACTAAGCCCTGTCTCAAATCACTTGCATGAGGCTAAGCCCTGCCTCTCTATTTACATAAGGCTAAGCATTGCCTTCTCTTTGCATGAGACTAAGCCCTATCTCAAATCACTTGCATGAGGCTAAGCCCTGCCTCTCTATTTACATAAGGCTAAGCATTGCCTTCTCTTTGCATGAGACTAAGCCCTATCTCAAATCACTTGCATGAGGCTAAGCCCTGCCTCTCTATTTACATAAGGCTAAGCATTGCCTTCTCTTTGCATGAGACTAAGCCCTATCTCAAATCACTTGCATGAGGCTAAGCCCTGCCTCTCTATTTACATAAGGCTAAGCATTGCCTTCTCTTTGCATGAGACTAAGCCCTGTCTCAAATCACTTGCATGAGGCTAAGACCTGCCTCTCTATTTGCATAAGGCTAAGCATTTCCTTCTCTTTGCATGAGACTAAGCCCTATCTCAAATCACTTGCATGAGGCTAAGCCCTACCTCTCTATTTGCATAAGGCTAAGCACGGCCTTATCTTTGCATGAGACTAAGCCCTGTCTCAAATAACTTGCATGAGGCTAAGCCCTGCCTCTCTATTTGCATAAGGTTAAGCACTGCCTTCTCTTTGCATGAGACTAAGCCCTGTCTCAAATAACTTGCATGAGGCTAAGCCCTGCCTCTCTATTTGCATAAGGTTAAGCACTGCCTTCTCTTTGCATGAGACTAAGCCCTATCTCAAATCACTTTCATGAGGCTAAGCCCTGCCTCTCTATTTGCATTGTTCTCTTCTCTCGGGCTAAGCTCTGCGCTTAACTTCGCACAAGACTAAGCTTTGTCTTGTTGCCTCTAACATAATGTCTCTGCACCTCATGGGCTGAAATATAGCCAACTTGTCCGAAGGCTTCATAGTCTGAAGGTACCATCCTCATAGCCGGAAGACATCATGCCATGGCCTAGGGATCTCACAAACATGCACATCATTATTCAAAGGCGTCATGGTTCGGAGGCACCATCTTCATGGCCCGAGAACATCATTTCATGGCCTACAAATCCCTTACCGCACAACTCATGGCCTGGGACATCATGGTCTAAGGACGTCATCCTCACCGTCCAAAGACAGTCTTCACAGTCCGAAGGGACTTTGCATCATGTATAAATTTGCGCAATAATTTATACATATGTGCTCGCAGTATACTTTTGCAGATTTTCAGGTGACCCAGTGGGTAACCAATATCCCAACAGGAGGAATCCCGGTCCAGTTCCTCCAAATTATTTCAAACCTGACCGTTCACCCATAACCGTTTCAAACCCAGGTAATCCTACTCGGAACCTTTTCCCCTTTTGCAAAAACTCTATCGGTTTATTCTATCGTTGGATCCGGAACTACACACGGCCTGATTCCCGTAAAACCAGGAATATGTAGGCAGCTTGAAAGCTGGAGTGCGACCTATATCTTTCAAATCACCTTATTCGGTCAAAATTGGTCATCATGTCTTTACTCGACAACTCTTTCATCCTTCCCGGGTAAAGAGGGACAATTGTTGATACTCAATTTTTCCCATATATATTTTGTAAATACATATATACTTTCAAAATAGTGCACGGGCATCAACAAGTATTTTTTCATAATTTTCTATAATTTTTAAAGGTTTTAATCAATTTATTCCGACATTTTATTAGCTAAATAATTATTAATTACATCACAAATAATTTTATAATTATTTATTACTTAATTTTTATCATTTATATACATATTGAGCTTTAAATATTTTATGTATAATTATATTTGCATCTTTAGGCTATAATTACAATATTTTGCAATAATAGCCACATATATGCATCTGCAGTATTTACACAGGAAAATGACTTTTAATATTTTTATAATATTAAGTAATAATTTTAAATCATTTTCATGAATAAATGACATTTTTTACTATTTATTAATTATTTTACTCATTTAATTAGGTATTTAAAATCTAGCCTTTTTTCTAATTAATTTCGGACCTAGCCTAACCCAATTACCCGTCCAACCCAGTACCCAAATATCCATACCCATCCAACCCATACCCATACCCATACCCATTTTAAAACCCCGACCCAAGCCCTTGTAAAATCCCAGCTGTTGATCTCAAAAGATCAATGGCTCCTATTTACTTCCCTCTTTTTAATTAATCATCTCCCAACACTAATCCATTTACCACCCACCCGCGACCCTCAAACACTCTCGTCTCCCCCCATTTCCCTTCCCAAACCCTAATTTTTCGTCACCATTTCCATGTGACTCCTACCCATAAATGGAATCATTTCTTGATTCCTCGCCATATCTAGTCCTACTCCTTTACCAGCTACCCGTTCTTGACACTACTTGACTAGCTTGCCTCAAATGGCAAGTGGAGATTCGAACCAGATCTGATTGAAAATCTCTTATATTTTGGTTATTTTCGTCTATATTCATCCCAACCTCTGTAAGTACAAATATTTTTTTGTATCTTTCAGTTAGGGTTTTGGATCTCTGGTTCGAATCAGATTTGGTTTATTTTAGATCATTTTAATGTTATTATTTACCTTGTTACTCATCAAATCCGCCATTTTAGTTAGATCTTCTACTTACCCTAAAACTAGGGGTCAGATCTTTCCAGGATCTACAATTATTTTTCTATTCCTCAAATATTTTTCCTTTAATTTTCCTGTATTTTCATCTTTCTGCATCTTTATAGTTTTCCTTTGGTTATTTATGTTGATTTTTACTTACCCTAAAATTTAGGTTTTTTGATTCTTCAAAATTGAACAAATATGGTACAAACTTTAATTATTTCTGTCTATATTTACCCTAAAAGCTCTTTTATATTTCTCCCTACTTTTACTTATATTAAATTTAGGGTTTTTGATTATCTATCTGTCTCTATGAACCTTTAACTCTGGCCGTTAATTGCTAACTAATTTTACTTACCCCAAATTAGGGTTATGAAATCTTTGCTAAGCTTTCAATCTTTCCTTTCTTGTGTGGTACTGGTGTTTCCTTTTTTTTTTATTTACCTGTTCCCATTATTTCCTTACCTTATTTGATCTGATACTTGACTACTAATTGATTCCATATAATACTTTCCCTAATTTAAGTAGTACTTGCCTAGTTTTATGTTGCTATGTTCTATTAATTGATTGAAGTCGACCTTAAATCGATTCTACTTTTATTTTCATTCCTTAATTATGTATGATTGACTTATTACCTTATTTTTCTGCTTAATTCAATGCTATTTAAACCCCTTCTCCCTCTTCCCTTACGAGACTCGAACTCTCATATTTTACTCACTAAAAAACTTAAAGCTCTCGATGGTGTTCTGATTTCTGTACTAAGTGTTTATTGTTTTAGCTGGCTTAAAGCCAGGATAAATTACTCTGGAACTTAACTGCTATTGCACATTTACTTGCTTTCTTCTCAACTGACATGCCCTTACCCTTGCAATTTCATTATATATGCTTTGCTTGACTAGCTTGTTTCAATTCCTATAATGATTATGTCCTCTACATGATCTTATGACTTTATTTAGCAACTGCTAACTTAGGACTATGTTTTTTGAATTATATGAATCCTCTCAAAAGTTAGTGTAAGGTTTAGTCTATTTCACTAATCTTGCACCTATTCTGAACTTTGCAAGACATTATAAACATATAATCACCTAGTTTGTTGCTTAACTCATCTGTCAAGTCTGTTTATTTCATATATCTGGCCAACTCAATTGTTTTACCTAACTATTTGTGTGATGATTGTCCTAAGTACTAGTCTAAATATTTAATTTCACTAGACTTCAATTTATTTGAGATATGTGTTTTAAGCATGAATTATGTTTGTTTTCTTGGTGCAGTTCTGCCTGCAACTCTATGTTCTGAATGCGGTTTCTTCTGAAATCCAACTATCTTAAAACCTGCCTCTTTCCTTTTTTGTGTACTAATTTTAAAACCCCATTCCTAGTCATTTAAGTTCTCAACCACCCTAGTGTGAGCACTACCTAGGGTCTACATGAGACTCCTTTGAACTCTGACACACTAGGGACTGGTTTTCCAATTTCTTATGAACTATCTTCTGAATGTGTAGTTCCAGTGTGAGTATTGCCCTAGGTCCCCTGAGGCCCTTGGGAACTTTGAAACACTGGAAACCTGGTTCTAGTGTGCTATGAATCCCTATGCGTTCTTTAAAGTGGTTATGGTTGGAAGGCCTGGTCCCCAGGTTTATTTGGGCCTATGAAGGCTCCCTATAGTGTAACTATTACCATTATGTAATTCATTTGATATTTTGGGCTATAATAATTCTGTAATAATAGATTTGGGGATATTTAGTAAAACTGGAGGGTTTTCTTATATCCTTTTGTCAAATTAGGTAGAAACCCTACATATAGGATTCAATCATGCTATTAATTTTGTTCACTGTATGAGTCCTATTCTATGCTTAGAAATCCTGCCTACATGAGTTATGTTTTAATTATGTGTTTTACATTTGCAAGTTAGAAATCATGCCTATAGGACTGTCATTTTAGTTCTGTACTTACATTCGCATGATAGAAATCATGTCCATAAGATCTATACATGTTTCCAACAATGTGCATTAGAAATCATGCCTATAGGACCTTGTTGTTTAGTTAATTATCTTTCCTGACAATCTGTTTCATTTCTGCCCATACACAGTTAATAGATATCATGCCTATAGGATAAACAATTAGCCTCACACCTAGAAATCATGCCTATAAGGTTTAAGTCAATTCAGTACTTAGAAATCATGCCTATAATATTTAAGTCAATTCAACAATTAGAAAACATGCCTATAGGATTGAAAAAGGAACAAAACCTGTCTTTATAAGTTAAAATCAATGCTACACCTAGAAATCATGTCTATAGGTCTATAATCAACATGCTCGTAGGAATCATGCCTTTAGGGTTCTGTCGATCGATTCTGAATTCAATTGTTATTGTCAATAGCTTAGGCAATATATCTGTAGGACTTAATAATGATTCTGGGTTTATAATTGTGATGTATTACTGTCTGAAGTGCCCAGATTCATACTGAATAAAATCAGTAGGCAAACAACAGGTTTTAATACTCGCCTTAATAATAAAACTGCCTCTGCAATCTGTTTTCTCCCATAGATATCCTGGTTATAGGACCTTAAAGGTTAATAAAACTTGTTGATTTAATTGCGTGCTTTTGTTGTCTATGTGTGGAGGTCAATGTGAGCCCATACTTGTTCTTTATCTGAAAGTCCTATTTGTTTTTGTATGTCGCCTAGATTTTACATTTTAAGTAACATAGGTTGGTCTAGAACTATCCCAAATAGAGGTCCTAATACCTCCAGGGCCGTAGGTAAGGGACGGGTAGTGCACGCATAAGAAATGAGCTAGAAACTACTAGAACGCTTAAGTAACAACTTAAAGATAGTAATTGGGTTGTAAGGAGATGATAGTTCATGCGTTAATAGTATGAGTAACACCCCGACTTAAGGGAGTTACAAAGTATTGCATGAAATGATCCTATAGGCTAAAAAACATATGACCCCTCCCCTATACTCCTATTTAAAATAGATTGAATATCATATTTATCCAAATTTCTTTCTCCCGTTTCAGACTAATTCGCTTAAATTACGTTCGGCAGGGACCCACCGTTGTGGACCTCGAGGGGTGCCTAGCACCTTCCCCTCAAGGTAATTTAAGCCCTTACCTGATCTCTGGTGATGTAAACTGGTTAAATGAGTTAATTTCTCTAGGCGCCCTAACGCACCTTAATTCGTTAGGTGGAGACTCTTCCAATTCCAAACCCGTCCCGGAAAAGGAGTTGTCCCAAAATGTCGAAATCCGATTTCGCGAGAAAAAAGGGGGCGCGACAGACCCTGGCGATGAACTTATCCTCAAATTAAACTGTGATGTGTAGTAATATGTTATCACTCAATCCTTCTAGTGGTAATTCATCTTCATGAAAGGTGATTCTGTGACTCTCCAATATCTGCCCGACTATGTTAGCCATCTCCCCACTAGCGATGTTGGTGGGTACATAAGCTTCACTCAACACCTTCATTAAAGCATTCATGTGGTCTGAGTTTTGCAGTAGTCACAAGATGGATATCTGAGCGGGAGTTTTGTTCAAGTGGTCAACGATAGAGTACTCTCTTGCTTGCACCTTCCTCCAAAGATCATCATTGCTAGTCTCGACAATAGGCGGCTTAGATGTAGCTTCCTTGCTTGTTTCCCCTAGATTCTCAGGTGTGTAAACTCGGCCAGTTCTAGTCATGCCTCTTATGGATCAATCGGTCAACTGTAGGAAACTGGCCAATTGTTGTCAACTGGTATCGGTACATCCACGAATCTCTTGTTTTCTTTGTTGCTGCCCTTGTTTCCTCTATTTTCGCTTTTCCTTTTCTCCTTGATTCTGCAACATAGTCCCATGGGATGGCATCAAACTGGTAGGATGGTGTGGGATCCACCATCATGGTGAAGGGTGTGGACACCTTAACTTCAAACGGGGTCTGGGTTTGCACCACAAACGGGGCGAAAGTGACTGGAGACGTTTTAGGAGCATCTCTCTCTCGAATGTCCGATTGACCCCTCTAGGTGCTATTATTCATCTGACTCTATCACATTCACTCCCTCACCTCTGTGATCCAGGAGAGGATTGTTACAAGCATTTGGTGCAACTTCTTTTGCATGTATGACCTTAGTGTCGATCAATGTCGGAATTTTATCTTTTAATGTGTGGAACTCATCAATGGTATGACCCTTCATTCCTGAATGATAGGCACATGTCTTGTTGGAGTTGATCCACTGGGAAAATTTATCCATAGCAACGGCAGGAATGGGAGTGATGTAACCAGCAGCCTTCAGCCTCTGGTACAGGTGGTCTATGGGTTTGACAATTGGGGTGTATTGTCTAGGTGGTCTTCAGTAAAAAATTTGGTCGTGGTTTTTGGTAGTTTTGGCAGGCGGGTGGTAGAGAGTGGTAATGTGCAGGCTGATTATTATAGGCATGATAGGTGGTAGCAGGCTGTTGGTATCTGGGGGCGAGGGTTGGTATGTGGGTGGAGGTGTTTGGTATGAAAGAGGAGACTTAGAACCCTGGCTACCATTACGACACCTATTTCTTTATTTTTCAAAATACCTCTTGATTTCAAAGCTTTTTTCGTGGCTTGCAGCGCCTCAAATTTGGTTACCATCCCACTCTTAATCCTTTTTTTCATTCTTTCTCGTAGCTTGACGATGTCAGAGAATTTGTTCTTTTCAATAACCATTAACCTTTCATAATATTGCGGGTCTTGATCTCTGAAGAAGAACTTGTTCATTTATTCTTTTTCAAGTGTTGGCCTTACTTTCACAGCTTCTGATCTCCAACGAGTAGCATACTCGCGGAAGGTTTCTGTTGGCTTCTTCTTGAGGTTTTGAATGTAGAAAACGTCTGACGCATTTTCCGTGTTGAATCTGAATCCGTCCATGAAGTTTGACGCCATGCTTACCCTACTAACCCACTTCTTCAGGTCTTGACTGATGTACCAAGACAAAGCATCTCTTGTGAGGGCAGTTTCATGCGGATTTGTTCATTCTTTCCCACTCCTACAAGTTTGTCACAATATGTTCTCAGATGCACTTTCAGATCACCAGTCTCAATGAACACTTTAAACTTGGGAGGTTTGTAACCCTTCGGCAATTCCACATCCAAATGAATATATAGGTCTTCATAGTTTATACTTTCAATGCCCGACTTTCTGAACTCAACCAGCGAGCTTCCTGAGTTGTTCCGCCGTGTTTTTAGTGAGCATGTCTTTTTCGATTGATTCAGGTATGTATAGGGCTTGTTGCGGAGTATGGAGTAAAGTTTCCACATATATCGGATCACTTTGGTGGACTCTGGGAACTTGGGTATAAGGGTGGTCATTGGTTGAATTTTGGGGATCAGGAGTAGGTTGTGGTGCATTTTGGGGAGTGTGATATGTAGTGGTTTATGGGTATTGAGTTGGATGATGAGGGTGTTGTTGAGGAGTTGGTGTCACACCTCCTTTTTCCCGAGGGGATATGGAGTTTTTCCAATTTAAGTGACATTATTCGAAATGAGATTATTTATTTATTCAGAGTCGCCACTTGGGATAATTTATGGTGTCCCAAGTCACCGGTTTATTTTAAATCCCAAATCAAGGAATTTTTGACTCTATGTTAAAGTCTGCGAAACCAGAAGACCGGGTAAGAAATTATGTTAACCTCGGAGAAGGTTTTAGGCATTCCCGGGATTCCGTATTTTTAGCACGGTCGCTTTAATCATACCTGGCTTAATTAAATGTTTAATTACTTATTTCAAAACCTATGTGTATTTTACTTTTTACCGCTTTTAATTGCTTGATTATTTATAATTATGGAATTATCTTGAAACGAATCACGCATACGTGTATTCTTTTTATTTGATGTGTCAAGAGTCATGTCATGCGTACGTGTACACAACTAATAACACTTTATTATTTTTAAGGTTGTTTTGCCCAAAGTTGCGCGAACACATACCTTGGTTTTAGTTTTGGGAATCATAATTATGTCATGCGAACGTATACATAATCACGATGATTCAATTAATTAAGAGTGCACCTAAAGTATTCTAGCGCATTCATGATTTGTTTCTTTCCTAAGTTTGAGATTATTGTGAAGTACAAAAATATACGAATTGAAATTATTAGAGGACATGGTATAGTTTAACTACTTTATTTAATTAATTTTTATGTGGATTAACTTGGTAAGACTAAGAATATAAAGTATAGATCAACTCTAGTATTTTCTAAAGGGGTTAAAGAGTTCGAAATTATTTTTAAACCTAAAATCAAGTCCAAATTCGTTTTTTTTAACCTTAGACCCAAACTTCACTTCATATTCTTTAAGTGTCCAGCAACACTCAACGTCCCAAATAACTTGAGGATCTAAACTTTGTGCTTCTAAAACTATTGATCAAATTATATAATACTCATGACTAACCAAAAACAAGATAAAATTAATTTATAAATAAACAAAGACAACATGATAAACTTGAAGTAGAATAACATAGTACCTCATCCAATTAAACCTATGTGCATAGGCTCATATTTACCAAATTCTTGTCACAACAAATTCACTAAATAATATTACTTTAAAACACTTAGCCTTTTACATCAAAATCTCTCATATCAAACTAATTCAGAACAACTAATTTTTCTAATGGATATTCAAGATTAGAAAGGATCTTAGCAAGTAAGTTGAAGTAAAGAAATCATGGATCAATGATATAATGCAGAGATGTCATAATTTCATTAAACTTATCAAAAATCAATTGGCATGAATATTCACAGCAACTTAAGAATGTAAAAGGGAGGAAAAGAACCTCAACAAGGACTTCCTCGACAGTGAAACGAACTAACAAGAACACTTTCGAACAAAAACCCAAAACTCGACGAGAACTTTAAAGCGCGAATCTTGAACGAAAAAATCCCCAACTTTGTGTGCTTTGTGAGAACAGAACGAAACTTGATATTGAGTTTTTCCTCTCCTCCCTTTCTTTCTTACTTGCACAATTGTTTATGTTTTTCTTTTTCTTTCTTCCTCTGTCCGTTTCTTTTTCTTGTTGCTTTCAATTTTTTTCTTCCGTCCCTTTTTTTTCTTTTCTGTCTCCTTCCGTCACTCTCTCTTTTTTTTAGTTTGTCTTTTCTTTTTCTGTTATAAAGATTATTTTGATGGTTACATGATAAGGTGCAAAGAAGTTGATTTATATGGGGATGAGGTGAGAAAAATATGAGAGGATGTGGGCTAGAGGTGAGAGAGTGGGAGTCATGGGGTAGTTGTGTTATTTATTATATATATATATATATATATATAAACTTACTTTTAGATTTAAAGAAAACTATATAAATAAGAAAACTAAATATTTACACTATCGTTTAAATTATACTAAGAAAAAAAAAAACTATTATAACTTACATTTAAATTAGAAGAAACCAAGTTTATATATATATATATACATACATACATACATACATACATACATACATACATACATACATAAATGTGTGTGTGTGTATATATATATATATATATATATATTTCTTCTATTTAAACATAGGAACGAATCTTATATTCTAAGATTGTAAATATTTTTTGTAGTTTTCAATTTTTTTAAATAAAACCTATTAAGAGTAAGATAAAAATTTAAAGTATTAAGATTAGACCTAAAGTAAATATTTACACCAAAAATAGTATAAAATTTGGGTGTGGTAAAAAATTAGTTGTTCACAGCATGCCCCTCTTTGCTTGGAAATATGGTGAGTTTTCAGGCAAAGAAAATGAACAAGGTGACTAATTTTTTACCACACTATTATTTGAAAAGGAAAAGAAGATAAAAGAAAAAGATGTGATCGAGCCTTGGTTTTAGGCAGCCTACATATCCCGGGTTATGAGGAAATCAGGTCACGTGTAGATCAAGTGAAAGAAGAGTGAGGGAGTATTCTTAGAGGGAGTGTCTAGTGAAGTTCCATGGAGGTTCCGATCCACGGTTCCTGCTATTACATCAAAATGAAAAGAAAATTACATACTCTTGAAATCTAAGAGTTACAAAATTCCTATCTATATGTCATCCAGAGTATTGTATTGATTCTTGGCTTGCTTCTCCTATTGACTTTAGATTGAAACTTGATGCTCTCGATGCAACAAACTATGAAATATTCTTGCATGCTTGTTTCTTGATCAGATGATGGAAAGATAGATCTTGACCATTTGTCTCCGTTTGCACTACGTCAAAGCTGGTTGCGGCTGGTATTGAGATCAAACATTCTATTTTCTCCGGCAAGAGCTGGAGTCTTATTTTATGCACATCCAATCCATGCTTTGCAAAAAAACCTACAAGCTATCACAAACTAACAAAACGAACAAAAATTTCTGCCCCGGTTTGCACTAGAAAATTTTTGTGAGTTATTGAAAACACATTAAACTATCTTTG